>CM032230.1:84662500-84882500 GCA_019009955.1 Riptortus pedestris | reverse complement strand
TTTTAATTTCTTAAATAAATATACCAATTATCAAAATAGTAATTTTAATAGTTCCTATTATTATAACAAGTAATACTTCTCAGTTACATGACCTTCTACATTTCGAGGAAATTTCCAAAAACCTACTTACTCCCAAAATTGAATTATTATATGAACTCATAGCCATCCAATTCACACAACCTTGTGGAATAGCTTGTTTATCATGAATTTTCTACAGGAGTTTTAAGAACACCCATTTTGTTATATTCAAGTACAAAGAAAAATTCCAAGAATTTTTGAATTGATTTCAAAGGAATACATTTTACGAGATTTATTAAAAAAAAGTTACATATCATTAAAATGAAGGTAATTAAGATCTCAATATTTACCAGGATCCAAAGAAACCTAATTTTAATTAATTCAGGAGAGAATCATTTTAGTCCTTTTTTAGTATGTTCAGGGCAGTAATTAGAAAATCGAAAAACAAAAACGCATCCCTCAATTATTTAATGAGTAACATCAGTGCTAAGGTTTTCATTAAAATTGTTGTTGTTGTATTTGAAATTCTCTGCCTTAACCAGAAAAAATTCTTACAAATCATTTTATATATTATGGTATATCAGTTTTAAACTATAATTACCAAAGACGTTTTGTTGCTTATAGAATTATGTAAATACTCTCTGTTGGTAACTCATTAGTAATAACTTATTTTTAATCACTGCTTGTGTTAGAATTTATTATGTTAATTATAAAGTTAGTTGTAAATGAAAATATGCTCTGAAAATTAAAAACCTGTCCGCATATAAGGGAAAATTATGTATCTCCAGAACAAACAGATTACTTACTAGCATGAGCTCCATTTTCAGGGATCCTTAAAATGCCTTTTTGGCATGCAACTCACTTCGTTTTCCTGCAAATGACTTGATGTTTAGTTTTTAAAGTACAGTTATCATCTTTTTGAGCTATTTTTATTTTTTAATTTTTAAGAGGGTTTAATTTGCACTGTTATCTTTATTATTCATTAGTGTGGTTTTGGGTTAATTGACGTCATTTTTTTTACACATTATATTACCTTATCTATAATTATATAAATATTGCTTAACCTAATTAATAAGTTTTCATCCCTTAAAATATTGCCGCCAAGATCAAAGGTAGCATACTTTGAAATATCCCGGAAAATAAACTAGAGGACTGAATAATTACGCAATTTGTGTATGCAAGCCTGCCTTTTTACCATTAATAGAGAAATACGTTTACGTTAATGAGTACCTTTGTAATACAGAAACCAATTTAATCAGATTGATTTGAAGCCAAAGAAATTTGTATTCCCATAATACACAAGAGGTTCACTACCAATGTGTACATGTGACCACAAACGTGAACTTAACACACCAAGACTAGTGAATCACGAGGCATCAAAAACAAACTTGTTTTGATACGCCGGTGGGTCACGCGGCATTTAAAGTATTTAAAAAAAATATATGTATTTTCCTTCCACAAATCACAGTTTAAAAGTCCGTCACGCAGGGGCTGCGTAAACTAAGCAGATTCCCCACGTGAAGTTTTTCAATAGAGAAATCTGCCTACTAATAACGGCAGTAGTAACGAATCTCTAAATCAATAAATAGTAAGTATCAGCACATTGCTGATATAGTTAATTATAGTTAAAGTAGTTTAAATTACAAGAATCACAAATATAAGAGACTTAAGCACATAACATTTTAATTTCTCTGATGAGCTTTTATTTTTTCTGTACAAATTTATATTCTTCTGTGTATCTTTATAGTTCTTCTGTATTACTTTTAACCGTTCTGTAATTGAGAATTTTTATTTATTTCTGTATTTGGGTTTTTTTTTTTGTATTTCTTTCCCTTATTATACATTTAGATATTAGAATAAAAATAGATATAAGTAATGTGGAATATTTAAAAAAGCCAATAAGCTTGAAAAATTGTATTTACTTCTATTGTAAATTATTATTTGTTAATATTTTAGATAATAAAATTCTTTTAACCTTTAAAAAATCTAAATCAATTCACGAGGGACGAATAGTTACGAGGGACGAACAGTTACGGAAACGGCCGAACTAGCTTTCAGCGGACAGTCCCGAATATGGCCGACTTCTGCCGACCACATACACAATACAAATGCAAATATCTTGGTTAATAATCAAGATACAGAATAAATACATAAAACAATATTTATAGTAAAATTAATTTGCAATAAGATTGATTCTAAACGACTTTTCGATCCGACGCATAATAACGGAGATATTTTGAATGGTCCCCCCATTTCAATGGGATTTTGAAAATCCCCCCTCTAAGCCCCCCCCTCTTACTGGTTCGATTTCAGCCATTAACAAACTTGATCTGTCTTTTTGCATAAAACGTTTAAATATCGACTTTGGTAACGATCAAACAAAATTGCGACCGCTAGAGCGTTAACAGACAAGTATGTATATATATATATATATATATATATAATTTTGAACGAACCTCATTTTCGTCATCTCCTTGATAGGATACATGGACATTTGAAGAAATTTTTTGAAAATCGCGTCATGAGCACGACCTCAATAGCTGATTTCCCTTAGGGGAAATCTGCTAGTAAAAACTTGGTTTGATTGGATTCTAGAAAGGTAATGATTTTATGATCATTTTATTCTGATACCTCTGATGATACATAACCGCATATATTGTGACATGGGATGATTTTAAAATAATGAGTAACCAACCAATTATGATAAACTTTTATTTTAATTAATTTTTTGTTAAGCTCAGTGGGATTTGTATACTAATTTATACGAAGTCCTTTAATACTAGATTAAAACTTAATTATGAGAAAGTTATGAAAGTGACGAAGTTCTTTCTTCTTTTGGCCTCTACTTTCATCTACAATATTCTTTCAAAAGTCCATCTACCCAGAGGCTACTTAAACTTAGCAAGTTTCCTCAGGTTTTGATTGCAGAAATAATACACCGATGACTTCTATTACTTTTTTAGTGAGACATTTTCTTGGAGTTTACTGAAAAAAAAGTACGAATAGCTCTTTTAAAATTAAAATTACAAAACAATGTATAGAACAAAACGTTTTAGAAAATAAATTAGTTTATAAAATTGAATATATATATATATTTATATATATATATATATATATATATATATATATAAATCTCCTGTCACGATGTTTGTCCGCGATGGACTCCTAAACTACTTAACCGATTTTAAATTAAATTGGCACACCGTGAGCAGTCTGGTCCAACTTGAGAGATAGGCTATATTAATTTTCTCTGAGACGAACAGGAGTGGGGGTTATAAGGGAGGCCTGAAATTAAAAGTCGCGATATTTCGTTTTCTATTGGTTTTTTCGCAAATATGCACATACCAGAAGTTGTTAATTTGGTTATTTAGAGTAACTTTTGTTATATACACTTTTGTCGTATACCAAAGTTTAAATGCGTAATACGCTTATGACTATAGCGGGAGTCAACAATATTATTTGGGACAAAAGACCCAACCGAAATAAATATAACTCGGTATGTGTATTAGCACTAACGCTTTCATTATAAGAAGCCATACCAACATATCTAGGGACGGGCAGGAGTGGGGGTTTTAAGGGAAGCCAAAAATTAAAAATAGCTTTTATTTCGTTTCCTATTGCTTTATCAGCAAATATGAACATAACAAAAGTTGTTTATTTTGCTATTTAGAGTAACTTTTATTATATACACTTTTTTCGTATACCGCATTATAAACGAGATATACGCTAAAAATTATAGCGAAAGTAAAAAATTTTATTTGGCACAAAAGACTCAACCGAACTAAATAAATCACTCAGTATGTGTATTAGAAATAACGACTTACTTATAATAAGCCATACTATTTCTAGGGACAGAAAGGAGTCGGGGTTATAAGGGAGACCTGAAATTAAAAATATTGATATTTCGTTTCCTATTGTAGTTTCGGGAAATATGCACATAACAAAAGTTGTTTATTTTGTTATTTAGAGAAATTTGCTCAAGAATTCATTTCAATATGAATTACCTGGTACCTCACCTGGAAAAATTAATTCAAATGTATGTTAATATTTAGTCCTTAATAATTCAAATCTATGCATAATGCACAGGAAGCGGGAAATATGACAATATGGAGGACAGTGAAGTCTTACATAAAAAAATAATTTTATTATTAACAAATCCACAGAAACGACGGGTATTAACCCTAAACACTGGGACGGGTAAATGTCAAAATATTGTGCAAAATAAGGCCTTGCCAAAAAAATACCATCACCATTCAGCCTTAAATGAATTCCCGAACGAAGCCGGGTATCTGAGCTAGTATATATATATATAATTTAGATACAACATTTTTTTTTTCGTTCACTTTATGCAACTAGGCTAATCGGGACGGGTTATATACAGGTTACCATCCTTTTCGAGCCAAGGTGGGCCTAAGGAGTTTATTTAATGAGGCCGTCATTACATAAATTTCTACTGCCCAGGGCGGGATTCGAACCCGCCACTCTAGGTCTGCCAGATTAGGGCGAGAAAAGGACCAACGCACAGTGGTGCGAAGCCGGCAAAAACCTATTTCACCAAAAGTTGAAATTTGGTTTTGAGAATTTGATTTCTTTATAGTTTAGTGGATGTACCTTTGTGTTTGGGTAGCCTTTTTAATTAATATAATTTCAATTGCCAATAGAATAACATTTAAATCGACATTCATGTTTTTCACAAAATAATCTAACTTCTAAGCCAAATTTAAAAGATAAATTCTGACCCTTAACACTGTCTATTGACAATTTTCATCCTGGCAACGTTAATACTGTATGTTTCAAGTTTTTTGTTGGTTTCTAATTTGTTTTTAATCCGTTACGTATAAGCCCTTAAAACGAGTTCTAACAAAATAGAGGTCAATTCCTAAATTTCTTTTGTAGGTAGGATGAAATAATGTAGGCTACGCTTCCACTATAATAATTTAATAACACGGCAAAGCGCTTTCGATGCTGTGCATCATCGTCAGTGTCCTGTTGACACACACAATAATAGTTACAATTTACTATAAAATATTTTTTAGGTACATATAACAAAAAATTTATTTTTCTTTGGGCTAAAAACATATAAAATTTAATGTGAAACTAAATAAAATATAAAACATTTCAATCAACAATAATAGTTACAATTTTCTATAAAATATTTTAGGTACATATAACAAAAAACTTATTTTTCTTTGGGCTAAAAACATATAAAATTTAACGTGGGACTAAATAAAATATAAAACATTTCAATCAACAACAGTTATTTTTAAATTAGGTTGGTACAAATAGACAGTTAAAGCTAACTGAAAGAAGCCCTATATGAACAAAGACGTTTTACAAGACCCAGCAGCGAACGGGAGACAAAGGGGACTTACCGAAGGTTTTCGATGTTGACCTGTCGGCTCTTGGAGCTAGACTGGCTTTTCATTCCAGCTAGTTGAGGTAAAGAGGCTGTTGGAACAAATTTTAGAGGGCAGACATCTTCTTTAATATTAATGTTATTCTTTGCCGTTAGAAGGTCCAATCTAATCTCTAGTCCCTCAACCCTGTCCATTTTCCTTCCCTTAGGTAGGTGGTGTAAAACTTCCAAATGTAGAGAGTCCTGGTCATGATTTTCGGCCATTAGGTGTTTTTTCATTTCACTTGTTTTTGTGGTGAAATGTTCTTTAACCCTTGTTTTTATCTTCCTGCCACTCTGCCCTACATATGTAGCTTCACAGGAATGGCAAGATATCCGATAGACGCCAGACTTCTCCAGAGCGGAAACAGGATCTTTGGGGTTGGGGAAGAGATTTTTGAGGGTCTTCTTGCTCCGGTAAGCTGTCTTGATGCCTGCTTTTCCCAGTAAGTTTCCTATTTTCACTGAGAGGGGTTTAATGAAGGGGATGCTAAGTGGGTAGCCGGGATTATCATTCCTTTTGTTGGTGGGAGTGATTTGTAACTCTATCTCGGTTTTTCTTCGGAGACGTTTTTCCAACATTCTGTCGACTAAGTTCTCCGTATATCCGTTTTTGAGCGCCAAGTATTTGATAAAGGATAATTCTTGGTTGAAGTCATGTTCAGATAGGGGGTTTTAGATTTAAATTATGTCAATGGCTGCCATAGATCTGTTAAGTTCACAGTAGAAGTTGAAAAAGAGGGCTTGTTAAATTTCCTTGATCTCCAAATAAGAAGAGAGGGGAGGAGTCATTCCTTTAATATATACAGAAAACCCAGTACGAGTGACATCATGATACCCGCCGATTCCTACCACCACACTCAATATAAAATGTCGGGATTTACTTTTCTAATCGACCGCCTTATCAATATCCCCCTATCTGAACATGACTTCAACCAAGAATTATCCTTTATCAAATACTTGGCGCTCAAAAACGGATATATGGAGAACATAGTCGACAGAATGTTGGAAAAACGTCTCCGAAGAAAAACCGAGATAGAGTTACAAATCACTCCCACCAACCAAAGGAATGATAATTCCGGCTACCCACTTAGCATCCCCTTCATTAAACCCCTCTCAGTGAAAATAGGGGGTCTCTCCTATTTCACATATCGAGAATACACTAAATCACCTTAAAAATTAAATTTGTTTTACAAAATGTTTTTCTTTTTCATTTCGACTTGTCAAAAATTTAATATAATTTTGAACAATTTTAGATAATATAAATGCACTAGTATGTATTTTATTTTAATATTTATTTTTATTAAAACCACTTTTTAAATTGTCTAATACTAGTCTAATTTTTATTTATGGTTCTTATTACTTGTATTTAATGTTTATTTATCGTATTTAATTTTTTTTGTTATTACAGGTATTGGTTATTTTTCTATAATTGTGTAGTTATTTCACATAGTTAATTTTGGAGCCAAATATCCTAGTTGCTGGTGCTCCTGTATAAAAAAATAAAAGTCCGTCACGCAGGGGCTGCGTAAACTAATCAGATTTCCCACGTAAAGTTATACAATAGAGAAATCTCCATACGAGCGCCGATCAGGTCAAGAAACGGCCGAACTAGCTTTTCGCGGGAACCATTGCTCGTCCGTTACACTTAATAAAAATGCAAATATCTCGGTTAATATTCAAGATAGAGAATAAATGTATATAACAATATGTATAGTAAATTTAATTTGCAATAAGATTGGTTCTATACTATAATTTTTCGATCTGACTTATAGTAACGGAGATATTTCGAATTTTCAAAAATCCCCCCTCTAAACCCCCCCCCCTCCCACTGGTTTGATTTCAGCCGTTAACGAACTTGATCTTCCTTTTTACATCAAACGATTATATACCGAGTTTGGTGACGATTAAACAAAGATTGTGACCGCTAGAGTGTTAACAGACAAATATATATATATATATATATATATATATATATATATATATATATATATATATATATATATAGTTTTGAACAGATCTCATTTTCGTCATCTCCTGGGTAGGATCGATGGACATTTGAAGAACTTATTCGAAAATCGCCTCATGAGTACGACCTCAATAGCTAATTTCCCTTAAGGGAAATCTGCTAATAAAACATATTATACACCGTGGATTTTTGTAAGAGGCATTCAATAAGTTGGATGTTATTAACACTTTGTTTGTTGGTAATGACAAGGAATGCCTTTTAAATGTTCTTGTTGCGAATGCATTAAAATAAATTTCAATTTAAAGTAATTTAATTACAATAAAAACATTGAGCAATGAATTTAAGATGTCAAAAGCAAACGTGTGAAATGGAGAAAGGCTATTAGTTTAAAAGTAATGGCTCTCGTTTCCAGCGTGGCAACACTACTCTCGCCGCTTTTTCACTAAAAAAAAAAATTATTCTAAAAATGTGAGGTGGAATATAAAATCCGACCCCTGATGTATTACAGCGTTAGATATTCAGCAGAGAACAAAGAGAGCGGAAGGAAATACACACAATATTTAAATAATGCCGCGTAGGAAAGTGCCTATGACGCTCTTGACAAAGAGCAACGTCAAACCTTTTAAAACATCAAAAGACCTGTCAAAAGCAGGCTTAAACAGCTTATCGAGTGTCTTTCACTTATGAAAAACCACATTTGTTTTAAAGAAAAAAAAACTTTAAAAGAAAAATGTATAATTAATAATGAAGGTATTTTTAATCTCCTGTTGTATACTTTTTGTAATAAGCCAGCCCTGAAAATCTGTTTTATTTTTCTCCTTAACATAAATTTCCCAAAGAAAAAGATTCCTTTAGAATATTAATTTTGTTTCAGCTACTTAAGAATTAAATAATGGAAATTCTAAAACTTTTTCGTAGACTTTATGACCACAATGTACGGCATAATGAAGTCATAGAGGTGGTATAATTGTAAAATATACCAATTACCGATTGTCAAAATACAATTGCCTCCCTAAGTAATTATACATGTAGAGGTTATTTATAGAAAAGGTCACCACCTCCAGCTCAACTCAACATTAATCAACATCGTATAATCTTTAGTGTTCTGTTGATACACTTTTTAGTAGCCATGATTAGTTAAGAAGCTAGTAAAATAACTAGGTAAACCTAGAGCCTTGGTGTTTAATGCCATGTGTTGGTCATAGTTACAAAAAAAGTGGACCTTAATGAATAATTTAATTTTTTCGTTCTTTACAGTGCCCTCGTCCTGGATTTCAGTATAAAGGTCTAAAATGATAGAACCCTTAGTTAAATATTCAGTACATTAGGGCACTGATTAAGATGAGATGTGTCGGAAAGCTCGTTGCGCTGTTGTAAAATTATTCAGGTCGAAATTTGGACTTTTTCTTGAAATTTTTATGGAATAATTTTCAGTTGTCGTTCATTAGCAGTCTCAAAAAAGATAACTAAATTTTTTAATACTGTGTGCTACAATTATGTTGTACCACACACATTATTTTCCATGACTGGAACATGTGAGAAATAAACTTACTTCTTAGTTGTCGAGGTCATCAAACTAGTTCATAAAAGTAAAGGAGTCACTATTAAGATTTTTATAGTTGGGTACTTCAGGGCCTAAAGTCATATAGTGCCAGAGGAATTAAGGCTTCATGTTTAAGGAATAGGTACAAGCACAAATGTTCTGTCGTTAAATAAAAGAAAAAGAAAACACCTTCCTGGCAATAAAAGTGCGGCGAAAGGGGTGGATAGAGCCACCGGAGCGTTCTAAATTGAAAAGAAAGAACATGGATGATATAGATTAGATGTTGGGATTGTCCTAAGCTTCGTGGGAGAGAGAAGCTGCCTCTGTGTTAGGGGTTCGATTCGCCGTGTAAGGGCCCAGGACTTTGTGTCCCTTCAAGGGGAAGGGTCCTCTGATCCCCAACCACCTTCATCCTTCTATGGAATACTCCAGGGAAAGGGCCACTCAGCGGTCTATGTCTAGAAAATGGGTACGTGTACTCAACTTAGAAGTTAAGCTTACACTACTACTTCCCATTGCATATTCTAACTACTGACATGTGTAGTAAATCTGACATTGGATTACATAAACCCATCATAAATGGCCATATATTTTACATTTTGAATAATGCCAGCACAGATCACATTAAGATTATTATTTATGAATGCTTAAATGTCTAGTTTTTAACATTAAATAAAAGTTATATTCAATTTGGAGTTAAGTCACCATGTACTCTAGCATTTTTGTAGATAACGCTGATGGATTTTGATAATAACATTCACAGCACTGAACGTCGATACAGTAATTAATAATACGGATGAATTTCGATAATAATTTCCCGTTAAATGCACTTTTTGAGCATATTTTGATCGCGGGTGAAAAGTTCAGGGCCAGCTTAGGCCTATATAAGGACCCAGTCGCGAAGGATTAAAGACAGTTATAGCTGGCATCCTCTAGACGGAGACCCTGGTCCGTTGACAACCCGTAATCCTTCAGCCTGCTGTAGCCAGACTACTTCTCGCCTGCACTAATTCTCATGGCAGAGTCTGAACTTCTATTAAAACACCTAAGTGCTTTAATTGTAATATAGTATAAGTAGAGATAAGTGTCCCCCATTATATTATTAAAAGGTGCCTCTTCATTTTGATTAATAATTATTATTGGTGAAGATTTAATTATAAATAAATTTATATATATTTAAATTTTAACTAGAGTCGATTGTTGGTGAGCCCTTCCTAAATTCTTGATAGCGCTTGGGTTGTGGGATTTATCATCTCTTTCAGCTTCCACTGCCTATTGCTGGAGCCAGATCGCATCACATGATAATCCAGAATTATGAATTGGACAGTTGTACATACATTTTTTAACAAGAGAGCTCTACAAAATTATTCAGTCAACACTTCATTTTTCCGGTTGCGTGTGATCAACGTCTGTTTCCTCTCGCTGCTAACTTCAAGGGCTCTTTGGACATATTCATCAGGTGACTTCACAACAACTTGTTTTTTTAGAATGTTCTTTTTTCAGGGAACCAAAACTCTGGTGTCCGACGCCATCCTGATTGGCTGGCTAGATCCATTACACAGCTGGATTTCCTTAACACAGCTTCCCACACTTTTGGAATATACCGTCTACGTCATTCATTTTATAGCCTGCTTGGCGGATTTTAATTGCTTCCAGGAATAGCCTTTTTCCTTAATTTCGTTCTTGATGCAAAACTTTAGATTCGTCAAGGTTAATTTAATGAGGGAGTATACCTGAAACAAACTTTCTCAAAAAAAACAACAAGTCGTTGAGAAGTAATATAAAGAGATGCTGACCTACGAAAAATACATCAGGGAAAATTTAATTTTAACCTTTTCCCAGCGATGAAGTTCAAATATATCCTTATTTTTATGTAATTATATGTAATTATATATATATATATATATATATATATATATATATATATATGTACATATAGTTTATGTGTTTCTGTACTGTGTTACACTACTAGGGGTCTATAATGTTTTTAATTGTTATCAAACTCAATACGTGAACATTTCATGTAAATGAGATTTAGGAGAAGAGGGGTTTCGAGAAAAACAAAAATGAAAAGTCTTAAATATCTCCGTAGCTAAGTTTATTGTTTTATGATCAATCTTGTTTGATAAAGTAATGTCCTACGATTTAGCTCTACAGTTTGTTTACGTTTGCTGAAATATAAACGAAATTATTTGTATTCGACGGTGTTTAGTCCTAAGGCTATTTATCCATTAAAGGTATTTATTATATCAGTAATCGTTTTGTGTGCACCTTAAATTTTAGGTCCAGCTCATATACAGTTTTTTTTTTTTAATTCTAGAATTTCGAGGTTTGTAAGTTCAGATTTCTCCAGAAATGTGCAACATTACATCTAGTTCCAAAACAGCTTGCTAAATTCTACTATTTTAATGTTATTATCATATTGAACAACGAGTTCCCCGTGTAGGCAAATAACAGCTCTAGTTGTTCGATACTTGTATTCAGAGTTGATAAATTGAGTTTTTAATTGTATTCATTCATTTTTACAACCAGTGTTCCATGAAGGTTGCTGTGGCCAGCTATTTATTTTCCCATGTTTGATACGAACATGAGGCCTAGAAGTATTTTAACGGTTCAATTTATTAAGATCATGAACTTGTCGAATGTTTGTCTAAAAAGTGAAAGATGCGTCATTTTTAAATTTCTTTGTAATGATAGTAAGGAGCTAGCTAATAACCTAGATAATATATTCAAGAATTTATTTTTATTTAGTTTCTATTTATTTGATCAAAATGAACTATGCTGCCAATTTAAAATAAAAATTATACTTTTGCCTTTTGGTGTTTCAACACTGCTAAAGAGAGAATTGTAGGCTTGAACATTTATCTCTATCCTACCGCATTTATTTATTATCCCAAAAACTGGAACTAACTAATTAATTTAATTTAATAAAATAGTTCCAACATGTGTAAATCGACATCTATCACTATAGAGTTTTCTCTGTTTATTTTATTTATTTATTTATTTGATGAGCTCCGTAACTAAGCGATGTCGCTCAGTACCATTTATTTGCATTCTCTAAATTAAATTAAAGATAAAATGTTTTCAGAATTATTAAGACATAGTTTAAAGTACATGGATATAAAATTAAGGAAATGTTAAAATAATGCTATATGGAACAATAAACTTTGAGATAAATCCTGGCATGAGGGTGATGGAAGTCTTTTATTTTATATATTAATGACATTGTGTAATAGAAAATACGTATAGATAATTAAACAAGGACTTAAAATGCGGATACAAAATGGGACCTACTAGACAAAAAAAAAGGTACTTGAACGTTAGAAAAATGAGAAAAATCAATTATATTATTAATAAGCTGTTATATTATGAATCTGTAAATTTGAAGCATAAATACCAAATATTGTTCTCATTGAACTTTTACAGTTTGAGGTGAATGAAAATAGTACGTGACGCACGTAGGACATCTGTTTAGTTAACGCAGCCCTTGCATGAGGTACTTTACTATTATTTTATGCGCGTTCGAAATTCATAAAAAGAGAAGAAAAATTGTTGTCAGTTGGATCTTTTAAAGGTGACAAAGATTCGGTTTACTATCCTTCAAATGTTCTTTCTTTTGAGGGTACAAAATGGCCGAATTTTGACTATTGATAAGTGTTATGTTTACACATAACTTATTTGTATTATCTTAAACACTTCATACTTTTTAACTACAAACACTTTTAACAGATTTCCCTTAAGGTAAACCTGTTATTGAGGCCTTACTCATGACGCCATTTTCGAAAAAAAATTCTTCTAATGTCCATCGATTGGCTTGGGCGTTTCCATAACTATTCGGCTCTCGTGAAATTGGTTTAGACTCGTGTAAGGTTTTACTTTGTGAGATATATGCAGATGCATTGATCCCACCCCTTCTTTAGTTCTTGGAGTACTGAAATTTGAGTATTAAAATATAAATTATTCACATTCATTATAAATTCCAGCACTAGATATAGTCAATAGTTTGCAATAAAGTTAATATTTTATATTCAGTTATAATTATTAATTATTGGCCAAATATAAAGGCAGTTAAAAATATTAAGCCAGTAGTAAGAAGTGTAAATAGGTACAACGTAACTCGTGTTACTAGCACACATCTTTAAATAAATATAAATAAATAAAAATGTATTTATAGATTTAGTTAAGAAATAATTGTATATAAAATTAGTAAATTTAATACCCTTAGGATATGGCAAAAGCGGTATTTACAATATATTAGTTGATATTATTTAAGACATAGAGTAAAACAGGGACTTGTAAACAGCATTTACTACTATAAAGGGCATAATAACCTAGTTGTTGATTGCCCAAATCATATTAACCCCAATCCTAATATTCAGTTATATATCAGTAATTGTTTTTCTTTCTGGTAAAGAATATGTCAATCTATCAGTTCAGCTTTGAGTGGTTGGCGGATTAAAATAAACAAATAGGGGTTATAATTCGGAAGCCATTTCCGTTGGGAGCTTATTAAAATTAACTGAAAGATTTCTCATTACCGTTTGTATTACTCAAGTTGGTGTTAAGTGCTACCAGTATGCAGATTTATCTGTTGTAAAACTTCACTTGGAAATCTGCTTAGTTTACGCAGTCCCTGCGTGACGGACTTTGTTTAGCTCCTTTTTCACATTCATACTTTAACCTAGCACTAATATATCTCTCTGAAACATATGATCTACAACAAAGAGGTTAAAGAGGAATATGTACTGACCTGTGAGGGAGATCCTGTGAGATGAGCAACCTGTAGGAGTGCAAGGAGAGTGCCTCCCAGTAGTGCCTGCTGTATGCTGACAGCTAGGAGTGCATAGCTCAGGTATGTGTATATGAGGGGTGGGCCTGCTGGTCTGAGGGTGCCCTGTATCAGGAGCAGGGTGCCCAGCACTATCAGGCTGGCCATAGACAGCTCCACCTCGTTCACGCCACGGCTCTCTTCCAGCCACCAGATCAGACCTGCAACCACCAATCGAAAAATTACTCCAAAAATAAATACAACGAGAGCATCACATGACTTCCTCCTGCTCCTATTAAATTAAATAAGTGCCACTATCAAAAGGTGCCATTTTTTAAGACCAAAGTTATATCTCAAATCCGCTTATTAGGTACAAAAAATCAATGATTGATAGTTGGCAGCACAATTTACACATTCAATCCAGAAAAGCCATGCCCCCTTTGCGAAGATACGCACTTCATCCTTAAATGCCCCGATTAGCAGAGAGAAGAAACCATCTCCTGAAAAGACTCAACATTCCACAGCAATCCATGGATAATCTGTTTGACCTAATGGACAAGAATAAAATAAACTGCATATATGTTTTACTTCTCAAAAGCCTTTATCAGAAGGAAAATAATGCAAACAATATAATTATTAAGATAAAATTAATGTTTTATGTTTTTTTTCTATAGTAATAATTGTACATAGTTTTATTTTTTGTTATTTTTAAATGAATTGTCTGTTTATGTTTATATAAAGAAAAGATAAAAGAAAAATGTAATCATAAACATTGGCTGATTTGTTAATTTGTTAAATTTTAAAAGCAATAAAAATATTCATTCATTCATAAATTAAATAAACAAAATATTTTGATTCACTTTGTAGCAGCTTAGCCCGGCACAATAACAACTCTAACCTAACCTCTACTAGCTGCCACCTGGTCTCGGTGACAGTGTTGCCGTAAACTATTTTAACTAAAGTAATTGCTCTAATTGTAAAGTGGGTACACTGCGAGCATCCTCACAATTACATTTTAGCTCAGTGTGAAAATTAATGGCGTACCTTTGCAGTTTTGTTTATTAGTGCTCTTTTGTTTTTGTGCTAGCTCTACTTCAATTCGTTTGTTATAATTTATCCAAAGACTTATTATTTTGTGATCTTCATTTTTTTATTTTTCGACCAGTGTAAATTTTTGTTTTACTTTTAGCAGATTTCCCTTAAGGGAAATCAGCTATTGAGGTTGTACTCATGACGGAATTTTCGAAATTTTTCTTCAAATGTCCATCGATCCTACCTAGTAGATGACGAAAATGAGGTCTGTTCAAACAGTATATATATATATATATATATATATATATATATATATATATATATATACTAGCTCAGATACCCCGCTTTGCCCGGGAATTCATTTGAGGCTGAATGGTGATGGTATTTTTTAGCAGGCTTTACATTGCACAATATTTTGACATTTACCCGTCCCAGTGTTTAGGATTGATACCCGGCTTTCCCGTGGATTTGCTAATAATAGAATTATCTGTTCGATAAGGCTTCACAGTCTTCGATATTTTTATATTTCCCGTCTCTTATACATGTAAATAGGGTGATTTTTTATTTCAGGCCTCCCTTATAACCCCCCTCCCGTTCGAACCTAAAAATTTTAATATAACTTATAATCATGGAAGAATTAATGTTAATTGACATACCGAAATTTGTTAAGTTCGGTTCTGCCGTTAGTGCCCGCTAAAGTTTTAACGTATTACTCATTTATACTTAGGTATACGACAAAAGTGTATATAACAAAAGTTACTCTAAATAACAAAATAAACAACTTTTGTTATGTGCATATTTGCCGAAAAACCAATAGAAAACGAACTATCGCTATTTTTAATTTCAGGCTTCCCTTATAACCCCCACTCCTGTTTGTCTCAGAGAATATTAACATAGCCTAAAGTCTAAGTTGGGTTAGTAGTAATATACATACCAAGTTTCATAAAATTCGGTTCAGCCGTTTATGCGTGAAAAGGTAACAAACAAACAAACAAACAAACAGACACCAAAGAAACAAAATGCAGTTATGGTGTCTATGACATGTGAAACGAAAAATTATCGTGAAATTTCGCGAAAAAAATCAATGTACAGACAGAGGTTACAATTTTATATATATATATAGATATATATATATATATATATATATATATATATTGGACTGTTACCGCTCTGGCGGTCGCAATTTTTGTTTAATCGTTACCAAACTCGATATTTAGTCATTTTATGTAAAAAGAAAGATCTAGTTCGTTAACGGCTGAAATCGGACCAGTGGAAAGGGGGGGTGTAGAATGAAGGATTTTCGAACATTCGAAATATCTCCGTTACTATACGTCTGATCGAAAAATTGTACAGAATTAATCTTATGGCAAATTAAATTTACTATAAATATTGTTATATACATGTATTCTCTATCTTAAATATTAACCGAGATATTTGCATTTTTATTAAATCTGGGCGACTAACGGACGAGTGACTTTCCCGCCAAAAGCTAGTTCGGCCGTTTCCTTAACTGCTCGGCTCTCGTGAAATTTCTCTATTGTAAAAAATCATGTGGGAAATCTGTTTAGTTTACGCAGCCCATGCGTGACGGACCTTTTTAAAATTAATGGCGTACTTTTGCAGTTGTGTTTATTAGTGCTATGTTGTTTTTGTGCTAACTCTACTTCAATTCGTTTGTTATCATTTATCCAAAGACTTATTTTATTTTGTGATCTTCATTTTTTTTATTTTTCGACCAGTGTAAATTTTTGTTTTACTATTTGTTATTTTCGCCCTCTCCTTAGTGTTTAAACAATAGTTATAGAGAATTAAATTTACAACAAGAATCATTTAAAAACATTTGTTGATCCGACTCATAATTACAGAAATATTTTCAGTTTTTTATTTTCACCTTTAAACCCCTCATCCCTCTACACCTGGTCAGATTTCAGCCTTTTACGAACTTGATCTTTAATTTTACTTAAGACGTTTAAATATCGAGTTTGCTAAAGTTCAAACATTATGGTTGTGTAATGCCTGTCAATAAATATAAATATGTGTGTGGTTGCACTATATGTACGTATAGTTTTGAACGGACCTCTTTTAGCAGATTTCCCCTAAGGGATTCCTTTCACGATGCGAGTTTTGAAGCATTTCTTCAAATATCCATCGAACCTTCCAAGTAGATGACGAAAATGAGATCCGTTCAAAATTATAGTTGTGTGTATTTTTGTCGCCGCAATTTTTGGTTTGATCTTTCCCATACTCGATATTTAAACGTTTTATATAAAACTAAAGATTTCAGAAGATCGTTAATGGCTGAAATTGGACCAGACTAGGGGGGGGGAGGGATAAACGAGTGGAATTTCAAAGGTTGTATATATCTCCGTTATTATGAGCTCACAAAAATTTTCAAAGCTATAAATAAAAACGGAGATGAATATTCTTGGTGATGACCGCTGTCAAAACCGTTGTTGTATGTGGTTGTCGGTCACGTGGGTTGAAACGAAACTACTCCAGTTTGCCAACGTTTCGGTAGAATTTATTGCCTTTGTCCAAGGCAGACAGAAAAACCGAACCTCAAGTTTTAAAATTATTATTATGTAGAAAGGATAATATCAATAATTTGGGAAGGAGAGAAAGTGGTGGTACTGATTTGAAATCTGACTGTAGAACGAATCAAAGAGTAACATGAATAACGGACATATTTCCTATTTAAAATTTTACTCCTACAGTTAAACAAGATTCTTGTGGTCCTATTACGGTAATTTTTACATTTTTAATTGTTCTTGAGATGTTTAAACATCGACTTTGTTGATTGTAGCCAGTAGAGCGGTAATTAATATATATTTATATATGATACTGTTTTGTAAGTCACGAAGGTATGACCACTTGTCATTTGTTTCCCTAGTATCCACTTGACAAGGGAAATTTTCAGATTATAAACGAACTCGATCTTTCTCTTATGGCTTAAAAATGAAGCTGTGTTCCAATACCTCGAACTCCGACCGCTTGGGATTGAACAGCAAAAATGTCGTTAGATTCATATCACTCTTTCGAATTGAAATTGGTTTTATTCATGGATTCCATCCATTACAACTTCTGGGAAATCCTGTTATATGAACGACCGGCTTTTCGAAAAATTGCGCAAATTGCTCTGCTTTGATCTTTTTTATGTTATACCATTATCAATTCTTGATAATAACATCCGCAGAAGTTAGAGTATATAAATTATTGTAGAAGGTGAAATGGTGGCAAGTTTTATTTATTTACGTCACTTGATGCTGCTGTGGCTATATGGCTATTAGGGTGGTGACCTTCATCGAAGAAACGAGGCCACAGTGTAGAAAATTAAGAAAATCATGATGTGAGTAATGAAACACTATAGTCCATGATATGTAGGTAAGGCGCTAAGGATGTTTTATATACCAGCTATGACGCGCTTATACATATTTTTCACAGTTTTCAGGAAATAAATTTAACAAAGATATTTAAATCAGCCTACAACGTTCATGCCGTAAGTGCTTCGTAGACTAAACTCTTCAAATACTATATAGTATACTGCTGTCCATCTTTTAGAGAATGCCAAGGCTAGACTTGTTTCCCTTCGAATTCATGGTATGTTTAGTATATAACCAATTTTTCTTTGGTTTATTATTGTTCGTTGTTTCAAACTTCGTCGCTGGGAACTTATTACTGGTGTTATTTCCGGCGTATCTCCAGCGGTGTCTGTTATGTGGTGGTCCACGATATTTCGCCGAAATTCCATCCGGCTTCAAAAAAAATATGACCGCCAGAAGAAGCCGGATGGAATTTCGGCGAAATATCGTGGACCACCACATAACAGACACCGCTGGAGATACGCCGAAAATAACACCAGTTTATTATTGTTATCAAAGACACGATCGCAAACCTATACGTATAATGGAAACTTATTTCCTAGCCCAGAAGGCAGTATTTATACAGACAATTTGTAAATTAAGATGTTCTCGATTTTTTTTTTTATGACCTCCTTACAACATTAAATGTTTTCAAACAATTGTTAGCTTGACATTTTAAGACAGTCAAAATATCCAATTATGACATATGAACAACTACAGATATTTGTAACTGAGTATATGTTCCTCACCCCATTTGTTTCCGTTTTATGAGTTTTTTTAAAGAGTATAGTGGCAAATTTCTCATGACATAATTAGTAAGATGCCGTCTTGGACTGCTTATAAAAATTGATAGATTAAATGAAAAATAGATTCTGTTTCTATATTATTCTTGTCAGTTTCCACGTAGGAGTAAGATATAGGCACTCTACACACATAACTTTAACTCCTTAAGAGGCGTCAAAAACTGTGAAAAACAAATGTTATTTGTGTGTATTCATGATCTTTCTGGATGTTGGATGGATTTTTATAGGAATGACAATTCCCAATCCTTAAAAAAACTCTCTCTCTCTCTCTCTCTCTCTCTCTCTCTCTCTCTCTCTCTCACTCTCTCTCTCTCTCTTTCTTTCTCTCTCTCTCTCTCTCTCTCTCTCTCTCTCTTACTCTGACTCTGACTCTCTCTCTCTCTCTCTCTCTCTCTCTCTCGCTCTCTCTCTCTCCCTCTCCTCTCCCTCACCCCTCCCGTCCCCCTCCCCCTCCCTCTCCTTCTCCCTCTCCCTTTCTCTCTCTCTCTCCCTCTCTCTCTCTCTCTCTCTCTCTCTCTCTCTCTCTCTCTCTCTCTCTCTCTTTCACACACACACACACACACATCCACATACACACTCACACACAAATACAGTCAGTGAGAGAGAGTGAATGCGTGAGGTAAAATGAATTACTCGTTTACCTTTGAAGTCCTACGTCATAAAGCCTTGTTCATCCTTCCATCTAAAAATAAACTTAACTCCCTCGAAGCACGTTCTCGCCCAGAGAGAGAGAAGTATTGGGAATTACTCAACGAGAAGACGGACCTAAAGTAGCTCGATAATCTAAAAGCAATTAATTTCTTTGCCAGTGAAGAAGGATGCTAATTGCCTGAAACTGGCCTCACTAAGGGCAACTAATCAGGTTTCAGTCCTCTTTCAATCCCAACTCAGGCTCAAACATCTTTCATTAAATAACAGACCTTTAAATTCTATCTGAGTGTCAACTTGCTTTAGCCGACTGCTTCCGTTACTCTATTTAATGCAACAGTTGACAGGTAGTTAAAGTTTTTTTTTTTAGTTGCCAAGAGCAGATTGTTAATAAAAATATTGCTTTTAATTTCATTTTATTTTTCTTTGTGTAATCCTAGTGAAATTAAATGTATTTGGAACTATTAAATATTCATATGAATGTGTTTTCCAATCGTTTTTAAAAAATTATATTTATTAGGATATATAAATTTAATTTTTGATTGAGGAGTCCATGATAAAGAATAGGAAAGAGGCCATGATATTTACTTTTTAATTATGGAAATTATAAAAACGTTATCAATTACTAATTTACACTGTCACAAATGTGAGTCATATTGGTAATCCATCCAGCATTTGCTACGGTCAGTAGATTTTTATTCATTACTCTCATACTCTCTAAACTGGGCGACTATTTGAAATAAATGGATAGTATTTTGAGAGTGAGTGTTCTAAAACTCTCAAACCTAAATTCTTCTTCTAAAAGAATAATTAGGAATGTCTTGACTTATAAACGCCTGCCACATCATTGGTCTTTTGTAGGCAAAAGTTTAAATAGAAAAAAAATTATTTTCTATGATCAATAACTGTAATGTGTAAATATCTTTTAGAGTCCAAATTTGCCTTCTGGATGCTCTTCAAATTTACATTTATTAAAAATCCAGTGGAAGTTGTAGAAGTCAAAATTAAAATCTAAAATTTCTCTGTTCCTATTCTTGAAACCAAAAACTATTATAGAACTAACTTTTTAGGGTATTTATGATAAAAAAAATTGCTGAACCTTCAATCGGCGAGAAATTTAAAGAAAGCATAAATCCTGAACAGGGACTCAGGGTAGCCATGTGAGTTAAAGTGTTGACTTTAATCTCACATGGAAAACCTAGAGTGGCGAGTTCGATTCCCGCCTGGGCAAAGGAATTTATTTAGTGACGGAATTCATTAAATAAAATCCTCAGTCCCACCCTGGCTAGAAAAGGGTGGTAACCTGTAGATGTCCCAATTAGCCTTAGTTGCAAAAAAAGTGGACGTTAATAAATAATTTTAAACCGGGAACAGCTGTTTAAAAAATGTAATATGATCAATTACTTTAAAATAAGGTGGGGTGGTAACCTGTAGATAACCCGTCCCGATTAGCCTAAGTTGCAAAAAGTGGGCGTTAATAAATAAATAAATAAATAAATAAAATAAGGTGGCCCCTGAGAAAGGTTTGTAGACACCCACACACCTTTTCACCCCTGCATGAGAAATGACTGGGCTTAATCATGATAGCTTAATGAATATTAGAACATTACTTCATTGTGACGACAGTTATCGTAATGCATCCACTATAAAAATAAAAGTTTATATCACGCACAGAAATTTCAACGAATATGAGTGGATGGCTATTTGACTCATGGAAACAAAATATTTTTTTAAAAATTATTTCCAGAATGCTACTCCCTAAAAGTGGATGAACAAATAAAAATTCTTCTGTGAAATCCATAAAGTTCTCATGCGTGGGTTTTTCGGGAGTGGAGTGTTTGAGATATGGAGTAAATATTTAGAGAGATGGGTGGGATGGCTCGCCTGTTGGCAGCACTGCTTCAAGCCAAATACACCAAATTCCACCAAAATCACGTTCTCCAGATTTACCTCACCTCCAAGCGCCCCCCCCCACAACATCCATCTTTCCATAAGGAACTAAAATCACAATGTCCTTCGCCCTGACACCTTTTTGTACTGTAACATGCACAACAGGCATTTATATAGTTAAGGAATTAATAAATGCGTAATTTCTGGAGTGTTGGGGGAAAATATATGAACATCTTTTTATGCAGGCCCCGTTGAATGGTAACCTGGGGGTATAATGTTATTTCATTGTACAGTGGGTAATTCGAGAGTCGTTGGTTTGATTCCCACGCGGCCAGTTGGAATTATTAGCGAATCCACTAAATAAGGTCCTTACTCCCATTCTGGTTATAAAAACGTGGTGACCTGTAGAGAACCCAACTACATAAAATGGGGATTAAAAGATTAACTTTAAACGACTGCAAGACTATATGAACTCGCCACTGAAAGTTTAACCTTTGATGCGACTGCTTTACCTCACACGGCTTACCTGAGCCCCATGAAACTTCAAGTCAATCTATGAAATCCATATGTTTGGTTTGAGGCCTTTATGTTCTAATCATGTTACTATTTTATGAATATCATCCTGAAGATATCCTGGCTTTGGAATATGTGCGCACCCAAAGTTAGGTCAATATGTCTCTGAAAGATTATATTTTTGCAATTTTTTGTGCAATGCATCTCTTTATATGTATATGGATTTTTATTCCAAATTGACTTTGAGTTTAATAAAATTAAGACTAGTTGTCTTTAGCTTAGATTCATTGTATTGTAAGAGTTCTGATGAAAATCTCCAGGAATTTCGTGTCGTGAGTATATTAACCACTCTTGCATGAGAAATGTGAACATAAAATCTGACACCACATGACTTCCTTGTATTTCTATTAAATTTAATATTCAAAATGTTTTTTCTGCATTGCTTAATAAAATATATATTTCTTTAAACTGACTTAAAGAAGAACAGAGATACTGCTGATGGATTGGTTCAAAAAGTATCATAAAACAGTGTATAGGTCATTTTATGATAAACAAATAAATCCTGTAGTATCTTCTAGTAGGTACTAAGAAATTTTAAATTTGTTATTTTCTCCTTCCACTACCACTACCTTCCTGGTTACTTTTTAAGCAAAAGAGTAGATGCACAACTCTTTGTTAGAACATTCCTAATCAGCTAGACTTTTTTCAGTTATATGGAGATATTTACGTACTCACGCACGGACATCCGCCATGCTGAAACAAGTCAAGATGGACTCTAGGACGGTTAATTATTACTATAAGTGCTAGCTTTACTTCGTTTGAGGAAGTAAATATAGATGGGTGCCCAGTTTGAAATTTTAGTTGGCCACCAGAATTGTGCGTATCAGGTTTGGTGGATAACTTAGGCTGTGGGAGTCAACTAATTGACTCGGCGTGACAGCCTCTTTAGGTTGACTAAGGACTTTCAGATACTCTCTAAAGCCGAGATGGTTGCTGGCACAGCAGATAGAGGTCGTTGCTATTGGCTTACTACACGGCCCCTTCTGCTAATGGTTGTTATATCCAGAATTGGTCACACCCTATGTCAAAACTTGTGTTGCAAAGTACAATATACTTTTAAAGAACAGGAAATGAACCATGTTTAAAAAGCATGTCTAGTTCGGGAGAGGGGTCTTTTTTTACTTTAGCCAAATCAGTTACTTTTTGATATTATTAGTGATTTATCATACCATTATTTAATAACATTGGCTATTTTAAAAGAAAAAAAAATTATACCTGAAGGAGGTTGCCCACCTATTACCTCCAAGAATTTTAGAAACGTTGAAGTTATTTTTGTTAATATTGAATCTTATTCAACTTATTCGTGTTTTTAAATGAGAAGAAATTCCATTTAATACATTTCAAAGGTTCGTAATATTGCATAAATTATGGAAATGTAGAAGAGGACACTTTATGTAGCTTGCTTTTCACCAAAGAAGCTCTCCAGCATATAGATACAGGTTGAGAAGTTGTAGAGAGGAAATCGGTGGTTATACATTGAAAAGCATATTGGCCCCCCTAAATGACTAATTCAACGAATTAAACTAGCATTTTTGTTTACATTTGAAGCTTGTTAAATACAGTACCCTGTTCTTCACTAGCATTAATTTAATAATAAGGTAAATCACTCTTTTAGAAATAAGTAACTAGTGTGGATAAAGTTAAAAAGACCCCGGGAGACTAATATTAAGTCTAATTATGAGAAAGTACAATAAGTATTGGCGATAGAGTTTTCCAAAAACGTGAATATGACGAAAGTATTGATGGCAATCTGTAAAATTGACAAAATTTTCAACCTTTCTACATTGAGTCTAAATATTTCAATTTTCAGTCCCACGAGATTAGGGGACTCAAGTAAAGTTTTAAAAAGATTGATACAAACAGGAGTGGGTTCTCCTTTCCAAAAGTTTGCAACGAAATAAAAAGTTTATGACAAAGTAATGAAATAAATGTATGGAGGAAGCCATGAGATACGACGACTTAGGACAGGCCAACATGAATAATTCTGGGGTAGAACTTGGTCCTTTCCGAAGGGCACTTATAAATGATCCGAGATACTGTCTAGATACCTCCCAGGATTCCTTCTGAGATACTTTATAAATTCAGCTTTCCTTTTTCCTCCCACAGAGAACTAGTATCCATGCATTATACCTTACATTGACTTGTATTTTGCCCTTGACTCTTTTCTCCTGCTTCTTCCTTCAGTTTATTATTCCGTTTTATTCTTTAAAAAAAATGGATTAAATGTATACCATAAAGGGGAATTATCATAACATTTGGAAAAAAATGAGTAAAATTTAAATTTAAAGTGCCAAGGACTATCTTTAATATCAGAGAATTCGTTTTAGCAGTTTTCCCTTAAGGTCGTACTCATGACGCAGTTTTCGAAATTTTTCTTCAAATGTCCATTGATCCTACCCAGTAGATGACGAAAATGAGGTCCGTTCAAAACAGTATATATATGTATATATTTGTGTGTTATCACTCTAGCGGTCGATATTTTTGTTTGATCGTTACCAAACTCGATATTCAGTCGTTTTATGTAAGAAGAAAGATTAAGTTCGTTAATGGCTGAAATGGGACCAGGGGGAGGGTGGTTTAGAGGGGGGAAATTTTGAAAATTCAAAATATTTCCGTTGCTATAAGTCGGATCGAAAAACTGTATAGAATAAATCTTATTGAAATCTTAATATACTATAAATGTTGTTATATACAGTTATCCCCTATCTTGAAGATTAATCGAAATATTTGCATTTTCCAGTTTTCAGCCTGTATTAAACCCCCACTTCTATTCGTGTTACGTGAACAATACTCTGTTACAAAATAAATCACATTATTCGAAGCTTAAATACGAATTATTTTTTTCCAGAGACCTTTATTATACAATATACATGCAAATATGTTCTTGTGACCCGTCCACCCCCCCCCCATTTTAAATTCTTGGACTACTAAAATTTGATTGATTAAGATAAAATTTATTCTGATTCATTATAAATTATATTACTAGATATAGTACATTGTTTTCAATAAAATTAATATGTTATATTCTGATATGTTTCAGTTATTGTTTTTCTCTCCGACACCGGAAAGAAAAACAATAACTGAAAGCCGTTGGCAGACCTGTTTGTTTACATTTGTGCCGCTTTCTTATTACCGTTTGTATTTATTCACCTGATATTCACGGTGGTGTTGTGTTAGCAGTATGTAGGTTTATCTATTATTAAAATTCGCGTGGGAAATGTGTTTAGTTTACGGATTTTTATTGGTATCTTGCAGGTATCAATGCCTGAGATAGATATCAGCAAGTTAGTAATGACTGGTGGGAAAGGTAGCTGCAAGATTGCATTACGAAATCTTTCTATTCGCTAAGGATAATCTAGTCAGGCTAATGGAAAATGCAATTAGCGCATAGAACTGCAGCACAGTTCTAAGCTGGATTGTTCACTAACTTAAATACTTCAAGGAAACTGCTCTCGAGTAAATTCGTTTGAATTAAATCTGTTCTCAATATTTAACAAAACTATCTAGTGTTAACCAATTTTCAAATACCATTTAACGGTAATTAGCATTTATAAATATTAATTTATGTGTGTAATGCTCCGCGTGTGTGTGTGTGTGTGTGTGTGTGTGTGTGTGCGTTTGTATGTGTGTGTGTGTGTGTGTGTGTGTGTGTGTGTGTGTGTGTGTGTGTGTGTGTGTGTGTGTGTGTGTGTGTGTGTGTGCGTTTGTATGTGTGATAAAGATAGTGAGTGCATATTATTGTAAATATTTTAGATATTAGAAAATTTAATCTGTTATTTTATTAATATACATACTAATTTTTATTTATTTGATTTTAGTTTTGTTTTTAACCATTGAAAGTATATAATTGTTTACGTAATTTTATTAGTCTTTATAATTTTTAATTATCTAGTTTCCTTACAAAAATTTTTTGTTTTTGAATTTAATGTTTTGTTTAGGTTTTTTTTTATTTGTTGATTCATGTTTTTTTGTCTCTTTGGCTGCGTTTTGTTATTTGGTTGCGTTCTGT
This sequence comes from Riptortus pedestris, assembly GCA_019009955.1. Taxonomy (NCBI): domain Eukaryota; kingdom Metazoa; phylum Arthropoda; class Insecta; order Hemiptera; family Alydidae; genus Riptortus; species Riptortus pedestris. Next base: position 84,856,493 of record CM032230.1, on the reverse strand, counting down.
TATTTAGTCACGTTTTGTTATTTAATTGCTTTCTGTTATTTAGTTGAGTTTTGTTATTTGATTGCGTTCTGTTATTCAGTTGAGTATTATTTAGTTGCGTTCTGTTATTTAATTGTGTTTTGTTATTTAGTTGCGTTCTGTTATTCAGTTGCGTTATGTTATTTAATTGCGTTCTGTTATTCAGTTGCGTTATGTTATTTAATTGCGTTTTGTAATTTAGTTGCGTTCTGTTATTTAATTGCGCTTTGTTATTTGTTTGCGTTCTTAGTATGTATTGTTTAATTTTTTCTTGCTACTCTTTTCATTTTTGTATTTTGTTTATATACATTGTTTGTTTTTTTTTATGAGCAATATTGCCTCGGTAGGAACGCTCCAAAATAAATAAATGTTAATTTAAAGAATTTATGTTTATACATATATGTTTAAATTGGAAATTAATAAAGTCCTTATAAGATATTTTTGAAAGGTCTAGTTTCAACTCATTCTCCCAAAACTTTAATTAAAAATGTCAAACAACCACTACAGAAATCCAGTATAAATATCCAATGCAGTCGTGTGAGTGTGTAAGAGGAAGCAAGATCTGGGAGACCAAGAACCTCAACTGATGCTAATCATGCGACTTAAGTAGAGGCTTTGATCTTGGATAATCGTCGAATAAAGCTGTCTGAAGTTGCTATGGGATTATGGTAGTGTTAGCACAATACTCAAGGCATTTTAGGAATGTCTTAGACGTCTGCAAGATGGGTTCCCCGAAATCATTCGGTTCAAGTTCGGCATCATCGCCTCTCGTCATGTCTAGAGTTGACCCAGAGGACTTCATGGCCCGATTAGTGACAGGGGATGAGACGTGGCTGTAATCCAGAGACGATGCAGTGGACACATTCTGACTCACCCCCTCCAAAAAGATTTAAAAAAGGTTTAGCGAGGAAAATGATGGCGACACTTTTATGGGATGCAATGGGTATTCTGTTAATTGATTACAAAATCAAGTCAGTATTATGCTGATGTTATTAGAAAACTGCGTGAGGCCATCTTGGAATGGTGACTCGAGGTGTCCTCGTGTTGCGTGACAGTGCGCGAGCCCACAAGTCTCACAGACAGCCATTCCTGACTTCGGCATTGAACAGCTCGATCACCCTCCCTATAAGCCAGATCTAGTCCCAGTGATTTCATTTCGTTCCCAAATTTAAAGAGGTTCTTAAAAGGGGCAACATTTGATGACCTGAACTCCATGAAATCAGCGATAGAAGAATGTTTTCAAGACCAAGAAGATTGTTTTTTTTCTCCCCCCGAATCATATGTTGAAGGTTGAAGGACAGGTGGAATAAGTACAATGATTTTAGAGGGGCTTATGTTGAAAATAAAATAAAACAAACTTCTTGATCACTCTCTCTCTCTCTCTCTCTCTCTCTCTCTCTCTCTCTTTATATATATATATATATATATATATATATATATATACTAGCTCAGATACCCGGCTTCGCTCGGGAATTCATTTGAGGCTGAATGGTGATTGTATATTTTTGGCAAGGCTTTACTTTGCACAATATTTTGACATTTACCCGTTCCAGTGTTTAGGGTTAATACCCGTTGTTGGCATTTGTTAATAATAAAATTATTTTTTTATGTAAGACTTCACTGTCCTGCATATTGTCATATTTCCCGTTTCCTGTGCATTATGCATAGATTTGAATTATTAAGGAGAAAATATTGACATACATTTGAATTAATTTTTTCAGGTGAGGTATCTGGTAGTTCATATTGAAAAGAAGTGTTGAGCAAATTTCTCTAAATAACAAAATAAACAACTTTTGTTATGTGCATATTTGCCGAAACCCCAATAGGAAATCATTATTATTAATTTCAGGCCTCCCTTATAACCCCCACTCCTGCCCGTCCCTAGAAATGTTAGTATGGCTTATTATAAGGAAGGCGTTAGTGCTAATACACATACTGAGTGTTTTATTTAGTTCGGTTGAGTCTTTTGTGCCAAATAAAATTGTTGTCTCCCGCTATAATTTTTAGCGTATAACGCCTTTATACTTCGGTATACGATGATAGTGTATATAAAAAAAAAGTTTCTCTAAATAACAAAATAAACAACTTTTGTTATGTGCATATTGGCCGAAAATGCAATAGGAAACGAAATATCACTATTATTAATTTCAGGCCTTTCTTATAACCCCCACTCCTGCCCGTCCCTAGAAATGTTAGTATAGCTTATTATAATGAAGGCGTTAGTAATAATTCACATACCGAGTTTGGTTTAATTCGGTTGAGTCTTTATATCGATATTTTTAATTTCAGGCCTCCCTCATAACCCCCAGTCCTGTTAGTCTTAATAGACTATTAATATAGCCTAAAGTCTAAGTTGGGCTAGTAGTAATATACATACCAAGTTTCATAAAATTCGGCTCAGCCGTTTATGCGTGAAAAGGTAACAAACAAACAAACAAACAGACACGAAAGAAACAAAATGTAGTTATGGTGTCTATGACATGTGAAACGAAAAGTTATCGTGAAATTTCGCGAAAAAAATCAATGTACAGACAGAGGTTACAATTTTATATATTTATAGATTAGCAGATTTCCTTTAAGGGAAATCAGCTATTGAGGTCGTACTCATGACGCAATTTTCGAAAAATTTCTTCAAATGCCCATCGATCCTACCCAGGAGATGACGAAAATGAGGTCCGTTCAAAATGATATATATATATATATATATATATATATATATATATATATATATATATATATATATATGTGTTTTAGCGCTCGAGCGGTCCAAATGTTTGCTTTGATCATTACCAAACTCGATATTTAAACGATTTATGCAAAAAGACAGATCAAGTTCGTTAATGGCTGAAATCGTACCAGTGGGGGGGGGGGATTTTCGAAAATTCCAAATATCTCCGTTACCATCAAGATCAATAAATTGTATAAAACCATTCTTATTGCCAATGAAATGTACTATAATTTTTTTTTTTTTATACATGTATTTCCTATCTTGAATATTAAAAGAGATATTTGCATTTTTCAGTTCTCAGCCTTCAGCAAACCCCTACTCATGTTACGCAAGCAATACTCTGTTATGTAATAAACCACATTATTAAAAGCTCAAATACTATAAATTATTTTCAAGAGACCTTCATTGTACGAAATAAATGCACAAATGCGTTATCGTGAACCCCCCTCCCCCTTTCTTAAGTTCTTGGACTACTAAAATTTGATTGATTGAGATAATAATTATTCTGATTCCTTATATATTACAGTACTAGATATAGTAAATAGTTTTCAATAAAATTAATATGTTATATTCTGACATATTTCCGTAATTGTTTTTCTTTCCTGTGAGAAGTTGGCACACCTGTTTATTTACGTTTCAGGTGCTTCCCGTCTGGAGGTTTCTTATTATCGTTTGTATTTATTCACTTGATGTTGACGATGCTATTGTGTTACCAGTATGTAGATTTATCTATTGTTAAACATCACGAGGGAAATCTGCTTAGTTTACGCATATATATATATATATATATATATATATATATATATATAGAGAGAGAGAGAGAGGGAGAGAGAGAGAGAGAGAGACAGAGAGACAGAGAGTTTGCATGGGCCTCATTTTAATCAGTCCTTGGGAGGATCGTTAGACATTTGAGGAAATTATTCGAAAATCGCGTCACAATACAACCTCAATAGCAGATAAGAAAATATTGATGAACTATGAGCGAATGAAGGGAGTTATGGAGCCCAGAGAGTAGTCCAGCCTCTCTTCCCTTGGACTCCCAGTCGGTTCAATTGTCACTGAACTAGAATCTATGGTGATAGGACCAATTAATTTATGTTCCAGTAGACCCGTTTCTAGTACTGTCTCCCTCTCCATTGGTAGTTGTCAACTCCTGCTGTAGTTCTCATTGTTGACGAAGAATCCTAGATACCCGTTACGAGTACCTTTTAACAAGTTCGTAGGTTTTATCTTGGATTGTAACGCAAAAATGTCATGTCATGTGAGTTTAGGCGTTAGTCACTTGGTAAACCTTTCGTGAATTCGATTCACACCTGGGCAGTAGGAATTTATTTCGTTGTGAACTAATTAAATAAAATCCTTAGTCCCGCCCTAGCTAGAAAAATGTAGTAACCTTTAAATAATCCTAAACAAATTGCATTAGTAGTACAAAGAGGACGTTAATAAATAATAATAATCCATTGTTTAGTGGTCTTTTTATTAAAATGAATCATAATAGTGTTATGAATATTAAATTAAATGTTTATTGGGCGGAGTATTGGATAAGGGTTTCATTGAATTAATCTTAACCCGATTAGCTTTCGTGTCGTCAGTCTCATGCAATGGATGCCAGTAAAATAATTTTAAATATTACAGAAAAGGCATCATGTAATGGCTTAGAAGTTCCAAATTGATTTAAAAAAAAATGAAATTATTTTTCTCATTACATTTTTTTAAACATTTATGGTTCAAATTTGGAATTATATTAACTTAATAAATTAAAAAAAATACATCAACTTTAAATGGCTTGTATTTCTATGTTACATGAAGCTATATTCTATGGTCCATATTATGAAAAAAAAATGAATTTAATAATAACGCTATAATTTTAAAATTTCATTTTTCACAAAATCGAGTAATTTCACAATTCCAAATACTAGAGAGTTTTTATGTGTACGTAAAAGTGTGTTTAATTTTTTTTTCACTATTTGTATTATAGAAATGTGTTCTTATTTTTTTTAAACGTTGAAAACTATTTAACTTTTATTACTATGTAATTAAATTTTTTTTATACTTTTTTATTATCTATTTATAGCTTTTAATTGTATTTAGTATTGTTGTTGGTTCGTTGTGTTCTGATTTTTCTTTAATATGGTTCTGTTTGTGTATTTGTATTTAATATTTTGTTGTGTTTTTGTTTTATATGTTGCGTTTTTGTTCAAAATGTTGCATTTTGTTCTATAAGTTGCTTTTTTGTTCTATATGTTGAATTTTAGGAGATTTCCCTTAAGGGAAATCAGCTGGTGAGGCCCTACTCATGAATCGATTTTTGAAAAATTTCCTCAAATGTCTAACGAACCAACGCAGGAGATGACGAATATATATATATATATATATATATATATATATATATATATATACATATATATGCCTGTTAACGCTCTAGTGGTCGCAATTTTTATTTGATCGTTACCAAACTCGATATTTAAACGTTCTATGTAAAACTAAGGATCAAGTTGCTTAACAGCTGAAATCCGGCCAAGGGGAAGGGGAATTTCGAGAAATCTTAATATCTCTTTTATTATGCGTGGACCAAAATATAGAACCAATCGTATTACAAATGTAATGTTCTATAAATGTTGTTAAGTACGTTTTTTCACTATGCTGATTAATCATGAGATATTCGCATTTTTCTGTTTTCGGCCGTCATTAAACCTCCCCCCCCCACTCCTACTAATGTCATATTAACAATTACTTGTCATATTATAAAGCGCATTATTTGAAGCCTAAATACCAAATATTGTTCTCATAGAACATTCACAGTATGAGATAAATGCAAACAAGGGAAATCTGCTTAAAGCCGCTACATCCTCTCCTTAGACTGCGGTATATAATAAACCTGAAGGAGCTCCGTAACGATCATATAATATAGTCAGTGAAGCCAATATTGGCGATGCCAATGACACCTATACAAATGAGTAGGCTGAGGTATCAATTTCACGACTGATTAATCAAACTGAAATTCTTGGGGATTACCTTGCTATGATGAGGTAGATGGGCTACGTCAGGATTAACAACAGATTTATCAATCCATCTTGTCAATTAGGATGGATTATACACATTGATATCATCATCTCTCTCAATACACTCACACTCTTCCTCCTGTCTGATAACTATTTGGCCAAACCGTCATGTACTATGAAATTTCTATTTAACAGTTATTGAACTTTTTTTTTAAAATTTTGATATATTTTATATTTTGCCTTATTTTATTTTATAATCGCTTAATTTGAAACCCATAACGTTTGAGAAAGCTGCTTCTAGTACTAAATATGATAAGGACTTCTATTGACTCACTAAATAAAAATTATAGAAATCTATTACCAGCTTGCGCAATGATTCATTTTCCCACCTTCTAAATCTCTACTAGAAAATAAATTATATATCCCGTAATTAACTATGATTTGCGGATTTCCCATCCCCGGAAATCAGCTATTGAGGTTATACTCATGATGTGAGTCTTAAAAAATTTCCTCAGGCAGCCATCAATCCTATTCAGTAGATGAAAAAATGAGGCCCATTTTATATATATTATATATATATATATATATATATATATATATATATTAGATATTAAGGATTTTCAAAATCTCCCCCCCCCCCTCTAAACACTCACCTTCACCATTAACAAAATTGATCTAATTTTACATGAACCGTTTAAATATCGAGTTTGGTAACGATCAAACAAAAATTGCGACCGCTAGAGCGTTAACAGACATATATATAATTTTGAACGGACCTTATTTTCATCATCTCCTGGGTAGGATTGATGGGCATTTAATGAACATTTTCAAAGACCGTGTAATGAGTACGACCTCAACTTATAGATTAATTAATTATTTAGAAGAAGAATCTACTGACGGTTTACCAAATTATACGAATATGATCCAAGAATAACTCGTGCATTTTATTTTCATTCTCATAAGAATTTGCAGAAGTGTTAATACGCGATTGTTTAAAAAAATAAATGTAGGAGAAATCCAAGTCATTTCTTTGTTTAAGTTTAGGAATTAAAATATTTCTCGTTGCATTAGTAATAACTTGTCATTCATTCTACGAGAGTCCAAAAAATTCTAATATCGCCTCCTCATTAACTTAAATAAAAATGGGGCTCAGGTTAGCCATATGAGTTAAAGCGTTGACCTAAATCTCACATGGTAAACCTAGAGTGGAGAGTTCGATTATCGCCTGGGCAGAGGAATTGATTTATTGACGAGATTCATTAAATAAAATCCTTAGTCCCACCCTGGCTAAAAAAGGGTGGTAACCTGTAGATAACCCGTCCCAAATAGCCATAGTTGCAAAAAAAAGTGGCCGTTAATAAATAATTTAAATTTAAATAAAAACAAACCCCGACATACAAACTAGCCGCCACTGCAGTGCGGTATCGATTATATAGCCTGACTCCTATCCATGTGGGATACTGATGATAATTGGATGCAATATAATTTGGGGTTATTTCGAATTTCAAATTTCAACCGATAATTTGGTCCTCTGCTTTCCTCCGAATATAAACCCTTCATCAAGGAGAAACGTATGAGCAGGATATGGAAATTGTGTGTACGGAAGCAGCCTCATTTGAGTGGAAGACAGCCTAGATTTACAAGTATAATTCAGTCTGTTTAATGGATTCCTGAGCGAAAGTGCTACAGGTGGTCCCTCTGCCAACCCTTCTCTTATATACAATAATTCATAATATATATTTCTAAAAGTAAATAAAAAATAGAATCTCCTGAAAATAATTGTTCAAATGATTCATCTATATTTAAGCACTCCCAAGCTTGCATACACAAAAAATGAACTGTAATTATTTCCAATAAATTAAAAATAAAAAGTATAATAACAATTGACTAATATTATGTCTATTAATTTCTTTACATATTATTAAATAGCGAACTTATATAATACAATCATTATAAAATTACCTCAAATTCATCGAATAAATCTTATAATATCTATAATTAAATAATTATTATATAACAATCTAAATAACACTCTAACTGTATAGCATGCTCCAAATTAGCCACAGTAACGAATAGTTGACGTTAATAAAGAATAATAATAAGTACTGAAGGTAGCCCATACATACCCACTATACTACAGCATCTAAAACACATCAACATAAACGCAAAAATTTGTATATAGTATTTACCATTAATACTTGCATTTTAAAAGAGATTTCATATATTCCTAATATATGTATACAGCGATTCTAGTCTGTGTGAAAATATGTTCTGTATGTGTCCGTATGTTATTCGTGTGCGTGTGTGTGTGTGTGCGTATGTATGAATGTTTGTATGTGTGTGCTTCTATATTTGCTGAGCTTTTTATTAACCCTTTAGAATATATGTAGGGTAAATATTTCAGAGTCTGTTTAGTGTAGCAACACTGAAGGTCCCCCACTTTTTTTATAAATTTATTTAGTTTTATTATACTTTGTTTAATATTTTTTATTTGATTTCCCTATTATCCAACGTGACTCTTTTTTCTTTCTTTTTTTCTCACTTTTTAGTTTTAGTAATTAGTTTTGGATTCTATCTTTTGTTAGTTCCTTTGTTGTGTTTGATTTCTTTTTTTTTTTGTGATACATTTCTGTTTTTGGTTTTCCATTTTGTTTTTGTGATCCATTTCTGATTTTTGTTTTCCATTTCTGTTCTTTGTTTTCCATTTTGTTCTTGTGTTTCATTTCTGTTTTTGTGTTCCCTTTCTGTTTTTTTTTTTGTTTTTCATCTTGTATTTGTGTTCCATTTATGTTTTTCGTTTCAGTTCTGTTTTGTTTCCCTATTTTGTTATCTATTTCTGTTTCTTGTTCCATTCTGTTTTTGGTTTCTTTCTCTGTTTTGTGTTAAATTTTGTTTTTCGTTTTCAATTTCTTTTGTTTTATTTTGTCTTAAATTAATTTTGTTTCGTTTTTAAATTTAAATATATGTTTTTATACAGTTTTTTTAATGAGCAACATCGCCAAAGCTGCGAAGCCCCAAATAAATAAATAATAAGTACAACATACATTTTTACTTCATTGACATGATTTGTCAATAGACTTAGATCTATTAAAGGATGACATTCTTTATTCATGATGAGAAAGTTTTCTCTATCTTAAAGAGACTATATACCTCATCATAAATATTTTTAGAACGATATTTATGACGAAAATATTTTAGTTTGATTCTACACTTGAAATTTTGTGATAGTATTTATATTTAATATTATAATCTCCTTTGGAAATGAAGTTTTTTAATTTTATTTTTAAATAAAGAATATATTTTAATAATTTAATACATACGGGCAGTTCGTTATAGTTTTACTCCTGAAATATTTTAATGTTGTTGTAGTTTGTTTTTCAAAGCGTTTTATTGGATCTTTTTGGTAGTAATTGATCCAGGTTAGATCGCGCTATTGTACCAGCTGCACTGCATCTTATATTATGCAGAACAAAACTTCAAGATAGTCCTTTTTTATTTCTGCATTTTATCTGATCGAATACATTAATATCATTCGAGTAATGGTTCTAAATTATATTCAATAAATTCTGTGTTCCTTAGAAAAACTGATAATTACGGAGCTTAGTACGTGACTGACATTTTTTGAAAGCTTTAAATCGTCATATCTTCTGCACGTTTGCTTTAATAAAAGCTTGGCGTTTGCTGGTGAATATGAACCTTGTGTCTCTTTAAAGTCCTTGTGGCCTCGTTTGGAGCGAGGTGTAGACTACAATGGAGAAATTGGCCTTCAAGCTAGGAAAATAATTTCACGCTGAATAAACTAGAAAAGTTATTACACTACAAAAAGTGTACATTCTGCATTTGACTGGACTGAGGCTTCGTTCTATTAAATTTGATTTCAGAGAACAATAAACTGCAGAGAGAAATTTCGAAAGGAAGAATAGATATTTATGTAGTAATTTAATTTCATGAACTATTATTAAAGAAGAATCATACCTGTTGAATGTTTTTCTATTTAATAGACGCTTCTCAGAAAGAACGAAAAAAAAAGAAAGAGTATCGCTTAAAAAAATAATATTAATTACTTTATATCACAATTGTGCTAATATTAAGAAAAATATTAATATATATATATATATATATATATATATATATATAAATCTCTTCAACAGTTTTAATATATGATATATATTCTAACGTGTAATGTGATATCGACATCAATTAAGATTTTATTTCTTAATTTCGAGTTTTATTTAGAAATACAGAGCACATGGTGAGATAAGAATAGTATTGTGTCATACCAGCACCTGGGGAATCTGTTTAGTTCAAGCAGCCCCCACGTGGCAAACTTCTTTTGTAATTGTAATGAATTTTTATTTTAGTATTCTAACGATCTTACTAAAATAAAGTAATAAGAACTGCTCATAAAAAAGATAGTAAATTTAAGTAATATGATACATTTGCAAAAATTGCATAACAAAACTAGGTCTCAAATAGGCCAAACATCTCGAACGGAGATTTGGCATTGTTTCCCTCATCACATTCCAATAATTAAAAGTATGTGGATATTTTTAAGGCTTTCTATACACCAAATATGGGTAAATTACATAAAAAGAAATATCGAGTGATGACTGGAAGCATGTGTTTTGTAAAAATGCTCGGGCATCTTTTTGGAAAAGGAATAATAAATCCCTAATAGAATTTAATGACCAAATAACAAGTAAGTTTAATGAACCTTAATATTTTAAGGTCCTGTGATCTGTACATCAAATTTAATTATAGGGCTGTTTGATCTAGACAGTAATTATCTAATGGCTGTAGTTATTATAGTAATAAAAGGAAAAATCCTCACCCAATGTTAATAGTAGAGAGTTTTTTTTAAGGGTGGGGAAAGAAGGAGTAAAGTGATATCGGGATGTGTTGATGGCAGATAATCATTTAATAGCTTGTCAGCCAAGATATTAAGTACCATCGATTGCTTTGCCCACATTTACTTAGAAATTAAGTTCTCGAGATACTTAAGCTGATGATTTAGGGATATTATTAATCCTGGGGTAAATTAATATCTGGGCTATGGAAGTCACTGATTATCAATATTTGCATTTTTTTTAATGAACACAGTATGGCTAAATATTCGGATCTTACATTTATTATTCGTTACATTTTAGGCTTTATAAGTGCTATTTTTTGTGGAAAGGCCTTATTATCCATCCTTTTGAATAACACATTTATTTTATTCTCGCAAACTGCGATTATCCATGTATCATTAATGCACTATGAAAACCTAGTATATAATAATTTGATAACCCCACTCTGCATTTATTTATTTTTAGAATGATGTTTTTACAAATTGAGGTGTTTTTAATAGTACTTTCAACGCTGATTCCAGATATGCAGCTGGATTTTTTCTAACACGTCAGGATTTTGTACAATTTAAATGTTAAAATATAACAAATCTAGTATATTTTGAATAATTTTCCGATAAGTCAAAGGTAGTTTCGATGGTGAGCAGTTTATTGTTAGAACTTGGCTTGTGATTTTCTTTATAAAAAAAGAGTTTAAACAAAATAAATTGATCATTAAGCATTTATGAATGAACATAGCTCCACAGCGTCAAGGCCTCAACACATGTCTTACAAACTTTATGGGGTGCCCTACTCTTGTCCTGATCCCCAACCAGTATGCCAAAATAAGCAAGATATGCCTGTTTTACGAATCTGGTTATATTTTGTCTCTGCTTTACTGTAACATAACTTCCACAGATGTAACAGAATATGTCAGAATTGTTTAACACGTTAAGGACGGCACGGGGTCAATTGACCCCGTACGTAACTGTCTCCCAGGACGGGTCGGTTTTGAAGATAAATGTTCAAAAAATACTTTGACGGTTTTTGCTTTGTACTAGTAAATATAATTAAAAACAGTACGTTTATGCATTTCAAATCCAAAAAATACGTCGCATATCATTGAAAAAATGCACGGAGCTTTATGAACCCGTGCAGGCCTGGGGAGTGGCATTTGGGCTCAAGTCCGGCACGGGGGCATATAGCCCCGTGTTATTTCCCGTGCTTTTCCTCTGAACCGCTTGTTCTGTTATTTACAAAGGCTTATGTAAATGACAGAACGCGTCCCTCCCATTTCAGTTTACTTTTTGCTGTCGTTTCGAAACATTAATCTGTATAATGAGCAAATCACGTGGCCGACAATTAGTGGATTTAGCTTTATTAAAAAAGAGTTTCTGGTGTTTCGAAAACCTAAGAAAAACATTGTCTTCTAAAGAAGCAGACAAAAAAGTGAAAAAAGTTATAACGTATTGTGAAGAGTGCAACATGAAGTCACTTGTCTACAATGCTTCAACAACTGCCATAAATCTATGTCCTAAGCATAGTGATAATGAAGAATTGTTAATAACATAATAATTATTTGTTTATTCATATTATTTTTTTATTATGTTTATTTTCCAATTATTTGCTTAAACTCCTAGTTCCTAGTTTGTTTTTCTCGTTTTGTAATTTTATCTTTATAAACTAATAAATTTTGATTCTAATGTGTCGTAATTTAAAGTTAATTCATATTCACCCATTTTAATGTATAAAGAAGATTAAAATCCTTCCTTGATCACCATAATTATTACACAAAGGAGAAAAACAGTTCCCAACAAGATGAAAAATGTAAGGTAAATATTCATTTCTAAGTCACGTAACAAAAAATTGATGAAAACACGGCCTGCGACTGCAATATATTTTTTGATGTCCAAAGAGTAAAAAAATGTTTGAATATAGCAATTTAGTTCATTTTTCGAGTTGTAGTAGTGCATTAAAACGGGGTCAATTGACCCCGTGCCGTCCTTGTGGATAGACCACATTTTTGAAGTCCGTCCTGAACGTGTTAAACAGTTACGTGAAATCATTTCACTTACTTAAACGTCTTTTTACAACTGAAAATCACTGTTCTATACATACACTAAGTAATAACATAACATAACCTCAAACAAGCTTCGTCAACTAATTGTTGAGAGAGATACAGGAAATGGCTCTTTGACTCGCGCAGTGATGCCAACTGTCAATAATTATGATTGAAAGACCCTCTCTAACAGACCAAAATTAATAAAAATATTTAATAGTATCATGTGTGGCCCTATGAAAACTGTACGTGATAGGTAAAAACGGACTTCATATTCGAATTCAGTGAAGAAAATACTTTAAATAAAATATAAAAACATCAAAACATAAATGTTGCAGAGTGGTGTACTATTTGGTGACATTCTGACTTAGCGATATGTATCATTTTTACTTCCTTGTACGATGTAAAGTATTGTAGTCGCGAATAATTTTGGCAATCAGGTTTCAACGGAATTATCCCGTTGAAGATCGTTATAGCCTGCTCTGAACTCATTTTTGCTACTTTCGGTGTAACGTCTGTACGTCTGAATGGCGAAATTTTATATTTTTGATAGCAATAACAGTTATCTATTGGTGCACCTCCCCATTTGGTCAAAATTGACAAAAGTTGGAGGATTGCGGTTTGACAAGGGCGAACACTATAAAAAAAATTAAATTTTTCCATATGCGTTGGACGATTGGGCGCGATGGATACGAAAAGGTATATAAATTATCAACGGAAGGATCAAAAAGGTCAAACACCTCCACTCTTAATACTTCTTTATTACAGGCAAATTACTTTCGGGGCGATCCGTCCCATCATCAGTGCTCTGTGACACAACATTATACTTTCAAAAACACGTAATATATATGAATAAATAAATAAATAAATGTAAAAGTCAACAAAGGTAGTCGAATATTAAAAACATTTAAAAAAACAAACAAATATATAAAACGCAATGCAACACTTATGACTAAAACATTACAAATAAATAAATATTAAAAGCAATAAATAACAAAATATCTAGGAGATGGAGAGGAACTGACCTAGAGTTGGTCCCTATTGAGCCGACATCTCCGGCGAGACTGGGAGCCTACACGGGCCAGGGCAGATACTGCAGAGGACGGAACATGCCTGAGCACTTCCACTTTGCCCCACATATGAGCTTCCACAAGTCAGGCAAGCAACCCGATACACACCAGATCTATTTAGTGGATCGACCGTATCCTTAATCCTTGGGAGCATATGTTTTAGGGAGCTTGTGATGGGATCTGCGATTAGCCCGCTAGCTGCGGAGTTGTTTATGGATTATTTGGAATCCAAATATTTGATGTCTAATCGCAACCCATACCGAAATCATATCAATTTCTGGGGGCGTTATGTTGATGACATCATCATAAGTTATTCGGGAGCGGAGAATGATATGAGGGGTCTTATGGACTACGTCAACAGTTGCCATAGGCAGTTAAAGTTTACTTTGGAGATGGAGAATGAGGGGAAGTTGAGTTTCCTAGATTTGGTTATTTCAAGGAAAGGGCCGTCTCACTCCTTCAACATTTATAGGAAGCCTACCGCCACTGCCATCATGATCCCTTCTGATTCTTACCACCATCCTCAATATAAAACTTCAGGCATCACGTACTTGATAAACCGACTCCTGAGTATCCCGTTGGCAGAAGAGGATTTTCAAAACGAGTTTACGTACATAAAACTAATCGCAACTGCCAACGGGTACGATGAGAGAATGGTGGATAAAGTTATGGAACGCCGATTCACAAAGATGGTCCAAGATGAGTTGAAACAAGGCGAGAGAGAGACTCGAAATCCTGTGGGCCAACTCAGCGTCCCATACCTAGGGAAATTTTCCGAGAAGATAGGACGCATGCTGGAAAAGGTTGGACTTCGTGTTATCGAATTCTAGGCTCCCTAAAACATATGTTCCCAAGGATTAAGGATGCGGTCGATCCACTGGATAGATCTGGTGTGTATCGGGTTGCTTGCCTGACTTGCGGAAGCTCATATGTGGGGTGGATCAGGATGGACATGCTGGAGGATAAGAATATTAATATTAGGGGGGAGGGTGGCGTGCTCAGGCATGTTCCGTCCTCTGCAGTATCTGCCCTGGCCCGTGTAGGCTCCCAGTCTCGCCGGAGATGTCGGCTCAATAGGGACCAACTCTAGGTCAGTTCCTCTCCATCTCCTAGTTATTTTGTTATTTATTGCTTTTAATATTTATTTATTTGTAATGTTTTAGTCATAAGTGTTGCAATGCGTTTTATATATTTGTTTGTTTTTTTAAATGTTTTTAATATTCGACTACCTTTGTTGACTTTTACATTAATTTATTTATTTATTCATATATATTACATGTTTTTGAAAGTATAATGTTGTGTCACAGAGCACTGATGATGGGACGGTTCGCCCCGAAAGTACTTTGCCTGTAATAAAGAAGTATTAAGAGTGGAGGTGTTTGACCTTTTTGATCCTTCCGTTGATGATGGACCTCCACCAGCCAGTACAAATCCAGAGTATATAAATTATGTTTTACCTCATTTTTTGATCCGATGCAGATTGTAAAGTACTTTCTAAATCAAATCTTAATTTTGAACTAAAGTATTAGCTAATTTAATGGGGGGAGGCTCAGGTTAGCCATGCGAGTTAAAGCGTTGACCTTTATATCACATGGTAAACCTAGAGTGGCGAGTTCGATTCTTGCCTGGGCAAAGGAAATTATTTAGTGACGAAATTCATTAAATAACGTCCTAAAATCCCACCCTGGCTAGAAAAGGGTGGTAACCTGTAGATAACCCGTCCCGATTAGCCTAAGTTGAAAAAAGTGGACGTTAATAAATAATAATAATAATAATTTAATTGGAGCGCAAGGAAGACCTCGTCTCATTTTTTGAACATTATTTCTATGATTCACTTTTCTTTTTATTTCTTCTTTCTTTATTAGCAGTCATGTTTCGCTTTTTATCAATGTTTATCACTAATTTACTTAGCAATGACCGGAGAATTTTCAGGCTCAAATTTTTTCACAAACTCCAGTGTCTGTGCTCTAGTTTATTGTTGTACTAGATCTGCTCACACCTGCTCTTATCAAGATTTTGTTAATCCGTGGCAGTTAGTATATTCACTGAATTCATTCATGATTTCTTTATTTTCAAATAGTAAAAAAAAATATTATGACTTTGGTATAACCCTCTCATGTCACAGCTGACTTCGCAATTATTTATTTAACAATGGCTTATAAAATCAACTAATATTTTGGAGATTATGCACACTAAATCCCTCAATGGAGGTGATATCTCTACCCCCGTGTTATATATATTTCTCCTTAACCTTGACTATGCACGCACAGAGATGCTCCTAGCTTTGGAGATGTTGGATTTACCTGAATAGAAAAGACATTGGAAATATTTCTTATAACTCTCATTTGGAGAAGCTTACTTTATTCTCGTAAATAGAAAAAAAAATCGGATTTCTTTCTCCACCCACGAAGTTATATCGACACGAATGTAAAGTTATTTAACTGTTTCAAAGTAGAAGTTGGCCAACTACCAAAAACAATTCTAACAGCCTCTGGGAAAGTTTTACCATTCTATTTAAACTTTATAAAGTTTGTACAGATATAATCTGAGGTTTTATTTATTCAGCAACAGCTCTATTTCATTTCCATGTTGGTAATTTTGGTTTTATATGTACATATTTTTCATGTGTCATCTAATTGTATTCGGAATGTGCTGAATGTACATTGAAACTATACTATTTCTACTACCAGTACAATACAGTATATTAAATGTACAACATTGAAACAAAGAAATTTTAATTTCATATTTTTTAGATCATCTAATTAACATCATATCCACCGGACGATAATTAACCAAGTTTATGATTTTATTTATTTATTTATTGGAGCTTTGCAGCTTTGGCGATGTTGCTCTAAAAAAAAGCTTTGTAACTAAAAAAAACAAAACATTACAAAAAAAAATAACAAAATTAAACAAAACAGAATTGGAACACCATACACAAAAGGAAAACAAAACTGGTCAGGAACAAAAAAAGTAAAAGGAACACAGAACACAAAAGGTACACAAAACATAAAAGGATAACAAAATACAGAGAAACCACTGGAAAACAAAAACATAAATAAAACACAAAAGGCGAAATTAACACTGAAAACTACTGAATACTATTAAAACTGAATAAAACACAAAAACGGGACTGGAACTGAAAAACGGAAATGGAACTCAAAAACAAAATGGAACTCAAAAAACAAGAATGAGCATCATAATTGTTTGTGAATTATGTTTAGATATATGGTTTTCTTGGTCTACTGCTATCTTTCAGATAAGTGTGTCTTTCTTACTATTTTCGATAATTCTTGGTCTACAGTCGCCAGGAAGATTTTCTCAAATATCGAAAACACTGGAAATAATTTTATGCCAGGAATTGACTTTTGCAATAAATCGAGGGATTCATCATTTTCTACGTTATTTCAAAATACAATGATTCAATTTTATTTGATATGATTAACACAGGATTGACCCCTTACTGAGAATTTGATTAGTTACTTCGTAATTACCTCATCTTATCAATAGACGAATAGTGCATATGTATTACTATATTATATTAGTTATGATTCACGAAGTCTTTAAATTTAGTATTAGTGATTATGAAAAATAATTACGATTTATGTTATTAAGAAAACTTGGAGAAAAAGTGGTTATATCTATCATGCTTTGTCTCAATTTAAATAGTAAGAAAAGGAAATTTGTTTATCTATGCATGGCGTAATGTATTCATACATACTTCTATTCTTTTCTTCTAATCGTTTTTATTAAGTTTTATGTATTATTAGTAATTTAATATTTTAATTCAAATAGCCTGCTATTAAAATAGTTAAACAGCACAGAAAATACTTGTTATAGAGTGTAAATACTCGCCAGCAATTAAACAAGTCATTTGACTTATACCTTTGGGGTGCGACGTCAAAGAAAAGAAATTGAAATATTTAAATATATTCTACGATAGGATTATATAGTCGAGAGCAGTTTTCGTTTTGAGATGAAACTGAATGTATAACGAAACGCATATATTAATTCTTTATGTATTCCACAGGTCGAGAAATCATCAGTATCTGTGGATGAATGTTTAAAGTTTAACGCCCTCTATCAAAGAGCCTAATGCTTCCAGTCATTACACATGTAACGGCCATCTATTTTTTAGAACCCATCAGTAGATTTGACGTACAAGTGAGAATAAAAAATGGAAATGGACAGTAATGTTTTGTAGATAGGTTAAGTAAATATCCCATTTTTGATATATTTGTTTATTATTATTTATTTTTTGAGATGCCGCTACAATTGCGATTCATCTTTTAACATGTTAGAATATAATTTTACAAAATTAAATAAATATTAAAATTTGTACAAAGCTAAGTTTTACAAATGTACGAAATACATAGAATGGACAAAACTAAATGTAAATTGTTAGTATATTTACATAATGAGGGATAAAAAGAACCAAATAAAAATAAAACAAAAAAAAAGACCAAAAGAAAACTTTAACAGTTAAACTGGAAGGAGGAAAAACTTATATTCTACGTACAGTGCTTGCTATATATAACTATCATAATGGTAAGTAATAGGTTTTATATTTCATCAAATAATCCTTTATTTCTTAAATACTTAAAAACATCAAATCTATAAATTGGCTACTGTCGGAAAGTAGTTCGCATACATTTGTGGCCCATGGGTACGTTTTCACTTGTGTGCAGTCAGTTAGTATGTGTTTTACAGTCAGCGTTCTGTTGTAGTAGCGACATATAGGTTCATCTCCCATGCTCATATTTGTTTAGAGGTATGATGTTCTGTAGTGAATGCCCGAAGATGGTAACGCCTGTAAATAATCTACTCCTTTCCAGGATTACTAGTAATGGGAAAACTCCGATTGGATATTAAGTTAAGTTACTACTCAGGCAAGCCTCTCATCCTTAATATGTTGATGGCTATCAAATTCCACTCAGGCGGTGAAATACTTAAAGCTGGCATTAAACTGAAGACTCATATTCAAAATTCTCAGGAAAAAAGACAACAAACTTTACGACTATATGAGATAAAGCCTAATATGATACATATACATCTTCACTTTCTCATTTGTCTATCATTCCACAAATTTACATATTTACAAAAAATGCGAACTAATAAACTACAAATGATTGAGTCAAATACTCTACTAATAATTTATTTCTTAATTTCTCTACTTCGGAGTTACTAACTGGATTTTCTTTTGAGAAACATTGTTATCTTCAAAAATATTCTTTATTTTTATATCTCTTCTTTATAAGAAATATTTAGGGCAATGGTAGTCTTGTAGTGGTAGTACGTGCTGAAGAAAGAGCCTTGACAAGCTGATTTAATAATAATATGCAATGTATTATTTAATTACTTCAATCATTTAATCATCTGTTCTTGATTACTAAACAACTCATCTAATTGTTCTTATGTTCCAATGAGGTCGATCTTTCTTGTGAAATGTAATTTAAAATAAAATAACGTTTTAAACTTTATTCCACCCATGTCTGTTATAAGTCACACAGAAAACTACAATAGTGCGTTGTGACGTATTTTAGCAAATTTCTCTTAAGGGAAGTCAGCTATTGAGGTCGTACTCTTGACGCGATTTTCGAAAAATTTCTTCAAATGTTCATCGATCCTACCCAGGAGATGACGAAAATGAGGTCCGTTCAAAATTATATATATATGTCTGTTAACGCTCTAGCGGTCGCAATTTTTGTTTGATCGTTACAAAACTCGATATTTAACCGTTTTATGTAAAAAGACAGATCAAGTTCGTTAATGACTGAAATCGGACCAGAGGGTTTAGAGGAGGGATTTTGGAAAATTCGAAATATCTCCGTTATTATGCATCGGATTGAAAAAGTATATAGAACCAATCTTATTGCAAATTAAATTTACTATAAATATTGTTACATACATTCATTCTGTATCTAGGATATTAACCGAGATATTTGCATTTTTATAAAGTCTGTGGTCGAGTATAGTTCGGATTAAGTCGGAAATTTCCGTAACTGATCGGCTCAGGTGGAAGCTTCTTCTAACCTTACCTGTCGATTCTAACCTTACCTTACCTTCGTTACTTTGTGAGATTTATTCAAATACGTTCTGTTCATCCGCCCCCCCCCTTCTTTAGTTCTTGGACTACTAAAATTTGAGTTATTAAAATATAAATTATTCTTACAATTCAGAAGCCGTTTCAGTTGGGAATTTATTTTAATTAACTGAAAGATTTCTCATTACGTTTGTATTTAATCACGGTTGTATTGTGTTACCAGTATGCAGATTTCTCTATTGCTAAACTTCACATAGGAAATCAGCTTAGTTTACGCAGCCCCTGCGTGACGGACATTATTTTATTTCATCGTTGGTGACTGAAGATTTTTCATTAATCAGTCACTTCTAATCGTTTATACCGTCTTGACCATGGAAAGTAACAACTTAATGATCGACCTCAGATTATCAAATTGTTTAAAAAAAAACAAAAAAAACGAAACTTTAGCCAATTACTTAGACAAAGCAGACTTCAACTTACTGGCTGCAACTACCAATGCACAGACTCTACGACAGCAATACAAGGACGGGCCCAAAACTGAAAAATATACTGATGCAGCGGCTATTGTAAGAGATGATGCATATGAAATAAGCCTACCTAAAAATAGTAGTATATTAGCTAAATTGCATGCCATACTCTTGGGTGTGTCAAACTTCAGACTACAAGACATGACATTATTATATACTCTGATTCAATAAGTTGTTTACTTTTTTTCAAAAACATTTACAACACTCATCCATTAATTATTCAGATTCTAAAACAAATCTCGAAATAAAATATAAAAGGGGTTCCAGGTCATGAAAATAGTGGACATTCAGACGACGTGGACAAACTCGCCAAACATGCAACCGGAGTTTAGTACTTTCCTATTTGATGAAAAAAGAAAAAAAAAACTATAATCCCTGAGGGGCTTGCTGGAATCTATAATGCACACGCCCGAGGAGGGCCCAGACAAGATATTTAATTTCACTATTCGACACGAATCCTTTCAGAAGTTGCACTCTCTCGGTTCAGCTAAAGTTTAAACTGTGTCAGCGCTGAGCCACTCTAAAACGTCAGGGCAGTATTTTTACAGAGTTATTAACTTAATCTATTCCAGCTCAAACTTTTGACATTTTCATCTTTGAACTCCCCCCCTCCTTTAAAGTGATTGTTCGAGCCTATTGCATAAAGGCCATGAATGATAAAAGCTATATCTTCAGCCAAAAACTATGATTTTAACAATAATAATATAAATGACACAAAATTTTTCACTCATAAGAGAAACACGTTTTCTTTAAAAAAGAAAACTACCTTCGTCTGTTAGAATGAATTTGTACACTCAGATATAATTAAATTCGGAGGCACCATATAACATACCTTGCAATAACAGAATAATATTGGATGAAATAATGATTGAACAAGATTCACGTTGGGCATGAGTACGTTGAGTATTAATTTTTCTCCTCTTCATGGGGCATCCTTGTATGTTCTTTGAAGGAATGCGAATCGTCAGGAGTTCATAGAATTCCTTTTTGACGAAAATTACTTAAAGTATTGTTAAGCAGTAAGTGCCCTGGGAATTCAATTTTGGAGAAGAGAGTGGTGGGACTCAAAAATCCACATATCTTAAAGTGACATCTCTGGTTTAAAAAAAACCACAGGAGATGACACTTATTATGCTAAAATAAAAAGTTCATCGTGCAAAATGCTCAATCATCCGCTCTGTTAGTAAGAGCGGTCATAAAATAAAAAAAATATTAGGTATTCAAATTAAACTGGTGCTATGTAGTAAAATAATAGCTTCTTGCAAATAAGAGCGTTAACGGAGTCTGAAAGAAGTCAAAATGAGTAAATATAGAGTTCGTCTTTATCAATCGTATAACTAACATTAAAAGTTCACTAGACGCTTGTTTTAGTCTTAATCAAAACCGTCTTACAATTAATTATACAATATAAATCATAATCAAGTTCATCATTTTTAAGTACCTGGAAACAATATCCGTTTTTTTTAAACAACAAAATCCGACCCAAGCCTGACAGTTTGATAACTGTGTAGGGAGATAACTTCAATGGCCTTTGATAATAATACTAATTTAAAAACACACAAATCACATTATATTCAGAATTCATATTAAATGTGAGTACACAGTAATTTTAACAACGGTAACCCATCGCTTGCAAAACGTTAGTACAAAAATTAACTGAGGTCCACTCCTCACTTATTCTGGTTAGTTAATATAACTAACGAATGTATATTATATACTTATATAAAATTAAGGGATTAATTAATGTCAAACTTAATTCGATGGAAATGTACTTGTTTTTATGTTTAAACCTTGTTGTCTCCTGAATTGGTATTTACCAAACAGTTTTGTGAGATAAAACTTTTATGATTCATGTGGTGAAAGCGGTTATTCGTTCTGACATTCCTAAAATCATTTGTGTTTGTCACAGTTCGGTATTCCATATATACATTTAATGAGGGGGAAATTTGGTTTAATTAATGACCAACTGTCAAACGAAAACAATGTATCAGGAAGCATAAAACATATCGCAATATATGATCAAGGATGGCCGTACTGCGAACGCTTTGTAAATGCAAGGTTATTGATCTTTGAGATTAATTTCCTGCCAAAACGTTCTCTGATTGAAATAATGCGCCCTTGATTGCTGTTTTCCTTTCTTAAAATTGCTTGGCATGGTGATCATACATTACTGTAGCAGATGGACAGGACTTTGACAGTTGATATATTACCTTATTCTATTATATAAATGTTTTAGTTTTCGCTTTTAAAACAGTCTGGGGATGCGAGTGATACTGTGAAACCGGTCACTAACCAATAAATAAATGTGCATACATATAAAATGTGTGTGTGTGTTAGTTTCAATGGTATATACATTTTTTTCATGAGGTAGATATTTGATGATTTTTTAAAACAATCTGTAATGAGAAGAACATTAGGAGCTCATCTTCGTTAGTGGAAAGCTGAAAAACAGTCTGATACTTTCTGAATAATTGTTTTTCAAAGCTCAATTTACTTTTCATGCTTTTAGTGATTCATTTAATTTAACAATAACACACATACCAATATTAAACTAGCAAACATGATGTTCATTTCTTAAATGATTCATTGTCATTATCATCAATATGTAGCAGTTATAATGGCTGTTACTTTTATTTTAAGGTAATTTGGTGACTAGTATTCAGTTATATTTTCCAACGGTTTCCTACTGTTCAGTATTATTATTTTAAATTGAATCTTATCAAAGAAATAAAATCTTAAAATTACTGTAAATTAATTAATGATTGGTCAATTGAAATGATTCCCAGTTTTTTCGACCATTCGGTATTCCGTCTGATTATCAGCAAACTAAGAGTCCAAAAGTACTGTCCCATTTTAATGAAATATCTTAAGAAGCTGCAACATTGTAATCCGGAACAACATACCCGTATACGTATAACTTTATTATGCATTCACCTCTAATTAATGAGGGAACTTCAAAATGGTTTCCTTTGTTTACTATTTTCATATTACTAACTAAACTTTGTCATAATTAACACTTCACTATTACTTGACAGAATTTTAAATTTCCGGCATATTTTGTACTAAGGTAAACTTTCAGAACAGTGGGCATTGTGTGCACAGTATTAAGTAAAAAATCTGCTAAAACGGCTACAATATTTGTCAAATGGAGGAAGCCATTGCATTGTATAATATATTCTACCTCAAAGTTATCTGAAAAAAACTACCTCCTGAGAAACCTATAGATCAGATGTTTCAGAAACTTATAGAAGCATTAACTTCATTAAGCATTTACCTTTGTTTAATGAGGACAGTTGCTTAATTCAAAATGGTTTAATATTTTCAAATTACTATCTAAACTTAACTATAATCAACCCTTGACTGTTATTTGGCAGAATGTTACATTTCCTAAATATATTAGCCAGCAAAAATCGAGAGGTATAATATATTTTTTAAGTTTAATTTATTTTGTCATAAAATTATTAGATACGATCAAAACACACTTGAAAAAACTACCTCAAAACCATCTGAAAAAAAAAAAAACTACCTCCTGAGAAACCTTTACTGAGAGAAAAAAGTATGAATTTGTGACAACTGAGATGGAATCAAACAGTTAAAGGATTACATCTAAAATTATATATCCCTGTTTTAAAAACGAATATCTCACAACCCCAATATACATTTCATCTGACACAAATACTAACTGGACACGGAAATACGAACTCTTACTTATCCAGACTCAATCTTACTGACTCAATACTTATAAATGCTACAGTTACACTGAACAAACATTCACCCACCTGATTTATGAATGTACTCAAGACATACGAAGACAGTTAAAGATTCATATTACCGGATGGCCTATCAGTCCCGATATTTTATTTTCAAAACACATGAATTTATTAAAAGAAATAGCCTACGATATCTTTAGGCTGAGAGAGGAAAAGATAATATAAAATTAATATTATGTAATTTTTATTGGTTATTTAATTGTACTATTTAATGTTTTTTGCTTTATTTTATCAAGTTTAACTTTATAATTTTATTTACATTTTAATATATATATATATATATATATATATATATATATATATATATTATATAAAAAATTGTTAAAATTTTTGACAAAATGCACATATAATGCAAATATGCAGGGGATGTTCAGAAAAATAAAATCCCTCCACATAGGGTAACTATGTAGAGGAAATAAAAAAAAAATAAATAATAAAAACCTATAGATCAAGTGTTTCAGAAACTTTGTCAAAGCATTAACTTGATTAACTCTGGCTAAATCATATATAGAAATATTAATTGTATCTGTATAACGGTTTTTATTTTTCAATATTTTACATAAAATAATAAGTTGAGTTAAGAAATGTGATTAGGGCCTATTGTTCAGACAACATGGCAATTATTTTGGAGTTAGTGTTCAAGAGAAGTAATAAACTCCTTGCGAAACAAAAAAATCTTTTTGGCAGCGGTGGGATTCGAACCCACGCCCTTTCGGACTGGTGCCTAAAACCAGCGCCTTAGACCGCTCGGCCACGCTACCTCATTAATTGAGCCACTTGTTGAGCACTCCGGGAACAGATAATATAGTTTATGTTATAGTTGTGTATATATATAGTTAAAATGTAAATAATTTTAAAGAATTTAAAACCGTTAATAAAGATTTTAAAAAATTAATTTTTATTGAGAACTGAAAGTAGTTAATTTAATATTGAATGTAAGTAATATTGTGATATACTCTTCAAGACAAACCTCACTTTTAAATTAAATATTAATCAATAAAAACCATTTCAATATAATATAATAAATATCAACCGTTTTAATATGAGAAGTATTAATGAAAGAATTTAAAATGGAATAGCGCTGTTTAAAAAAAAATAAATAAACGGATATCCGGTAGTAATAATGATGGAACAAGTACGTTTTAAGCCAAAAAAAGAAAGAAAAAGCTTAGTGGCAGCGGTGGGATTCGAACCCACGCCCTTTCGGACTGGTGCCTAAAACCAGCGCCTTAGACCGCTCGGCCACGCTACCTCATGAATGGAGCCACTTGTTGAGCACTCCGCGAACAGAAATAGATAAATACTATTTACAATTAACATTTGCTAAAGATAAGGTCAAAATTTAATTGAAAATCGTTTAATGGAATTTTCAATCATTAAATTTGTTAGTTGTAGAGTTGTTGTTAAATTAATGAGAAAGAGTTGGTATTTTGAAAACTGAACATAATTAATTTAATATTTGACAGAACGTAATTTTGTGACATATTTTAAAAAAATAACATTATTCAAATATTATTTTAGACTTAATTGATAAAATAAATTAGCGAGCAATTTACAATACGAGTAATACAACATAAAACAAGAAATGGAATGCGAAATAGGTTTCAATAATAAAACAATTTCTTTTTTTTTAACATAATTGATAGAGCGTAGAAACATTTTAGAAAATCTCTACTGAATACTGGTATTAAATAATACTTAAATTGAAACATACGACCTTTAATTGGAAAATATACGAAGAAAAAAAAATTTATTTACTTAATCTCTGTAGGTACCTGATATTCGAGTTTCGAACACTTAATTGAAATAGATTTCCACAAAACACAAAGTCTTTAATATTTCCGAGTTTGCATTTAAAGGTACTTTCTCCAAAACGTGATCCAATAAAATAAACCTTAAAATTAGGACCATTTTTTAACCTTAATTACAACAAATATAGTTAAAGAATCACAAAAAAATAAATCTATGGAAGAAGAGTAAATAACATTGAAAATTAATGTCCACTTTAACTAAATTTATAATCGGCAGGTTATCTTCATGCTATCTAAGGGCTATCTTTTTGGCAGAACAGGACTAAAAATGATAATTGGGGAGTCACTTTTTTTTCTTTTTAAAACATCTGCGGCTGTGACGTTTTAGTAAAACAGTGGTTGTTATATATTTTTGAACGTACACTTAGTGCCCCTATGGCTAGTTGGGGCAGCTTATCTACAGTATACTACTCTTTTTTAGCCAGGGTAGGACTAAGAATTTTATTTAATGAGTTCACCATTAAATAAATTCCTATTGCCAAGGTGAGAACAGGACCTTTATCAAGTGAAATTAAGGATAATATCTTAACTTACATGGTTAACCTGAGCTCCAAAGGCACTGGGAAGGTCCGGAATACCCTAGTACATGAAACCTAACATTTATAGCATACAACTGAATATAAACAGTGGTAACTATTCACTCGAGATTCCGTCGTTTCACATGTGGCATATGTTGTACTTTGGGATAATTGACTTCAGTTTTTAGTAATGGAGTAATTAACAGGCGAGTGACAGACGGGCAAGATTTTCAATTATGATGTCATTGTTCTTAGAATGTTTGAAATGTAAAAAAAAAAGTCCCTGCAGAATTCAAATTGAAAATCAGACAAAACTAAGAGATTTATTTGTAAAAACTAAATACATTAGGCACAAAACATATCTGGATCTCAGATTGGCCATGTGATTTAAGTCTTTGGTCTTAATAAGCTTGGTAAACCTTGAGTCATATAATTGTCACATGGGCAACAGGAATTCATTTAGTGTCAAACGTCCTAATAAAATCCTGACTCCCATCTTGGCTAGAAAAGGGTGGTAACCTGTAGGTAACACTCCCCGATTAGCCTCAGTAGCACAAATAGGACTTTAGTAAATTACAACAACGAAAAAAAGAAACAAAAGAAATTCTTCAAGTTATATAAGAATGTAAAATATGAAAGAAGCCACCGATCTTTTTTAACCTTTAAGTGGGAAGCGGGGTGCTGACAGCACCCCAAGAAAGTTATTTAGTATTATTTATTACTTATAAGTTGATAAAACTGCTGAAATTTTTTTTAGCTTCTTATTTGTTATCTGCAAGTTGATTCATGTGGCTTTGAACATAAAGCGCGCCTACTGGGAGTCGGCAGACGTGTCCGAACGTGTCAAAACCTGCAAGGGGTGCCCGCAACACCCCACCTACCCAGTTGTGTTACAGCCTCATTGCTCTCTACACCCCGCGTTTCATCTCAAATAATCCACAAAGTGGTGTAGTAAGATCACAGTTTCTGAGAGAAATTGGGTTTGAACTTCTCCAACCTCATTTGAAGAAAAGAGCTTGCGAAACATCATTACCAAAAGAGCTGAAAACAAAACTTTCAAAGATGGTAGGAGCCGAACCTGTACAACCAGTTTCGAGGACACAATCGTCGTCAGGGAGGAGTACAATCTGTCCGAGGAAGGATGATAAAAAAACAAAATTTTATTGTTGTAAATGCCAACAGTTTATGTGCCTAAACCATATGAAAAATATATGTGAGAAATGTGTGGACTCAAGTCAATCTGCTCAGCCATTTTCTTGTGTTAAATAATTTTTTTATATACTTTATACATATTTTCTTGTGTTTATAATATAAACACTATAATTCTATAAATGCATTATTATATGATATGTATTATTATAAATTTGATTGTATTTTTGATAAAATTTATCTATCGGGAATAACGTTTGAGTAACTTTTTGTGGATAGAAATTAAATAAATGTAATCATAAATGTTTTATACATTATTCTTTTTTGTTTTCCCTTCTATATGCTTCCCCTATTAATAGAAAAGGTTTTCCCCATTAAATATAAAATATAGAATGCATTAATATGACTTTATTGGGGAAAAAATGTTGTGGTGTTCACAGCACCCCACCTACCTAGTAGTGTCTCATCTAGGGACCTACCCAGTTAAAGGCTAATATCGAGAGGAACTACAAGAAGAAATGTGCTGTACTGAAGTTGTTATGAAATTTTGTGAGACAACTGATATATGGATGTGTTTAATAAAAATTGTATGAAGGCCTCAATTGATGAATATACAACTACAAATATAGCTTTTGTGAAAAGGAATTTAAAGTGTGTCCCAATATGATATATGATGGGTAGAATTATCTAAGTGAAAAATGTGCAGCAAATTTGGTAAGCATCCCAACTGTGGGTAAGGACAAACTCAAGAAATTGAAGAGTCGGGTTTCTCCTTCTTAAGATACATTGTTGTGCTAAATATATCCTTAATTTCGAGAATTGGATAGGATTTAAAGAAAAAAAAAAACTACTTTTTCAGGTAGACATTGATAGAGCCACTTAGTCATCAATCCAGTCTGGAATTATCAACTCAAATACTCTACTCTCTGCCCTGGTGAGGAACATCAGTCTTACGGCATTAGCATTTCTAATTGAAATGACTATTAAAATTTGACTGTCAATGAACATTGTGTATCCTGGTGTATACACCAATACACTATATATATATATATATATATATATATATATATATATATATATATATACGAGTATATACATATTGGCTCTAATAAAGCTAGGAAAGAATGTTTGTGGGACACACCTTTAATTATTATTATTTTAAATGACAGGTTAATTGAGTAAAATTTCCTTTTCCAGAGACTTTTAAATAAATGTAAGTAGGTAAAATATAATTGGATTTGCAGTGCAAGTCACCTTTTAAATTTCTCCTTCTGGTCACAAATCTCACCTATTTATTCACTTTTATATGTATCTCGTTTAGAGCGTATTTAAATTATACGTATTTCGATTTGGTCCTTTTTTTTGGTTTCGATAATTAGGGATTAAATGTTTGTTCAAAAATCAATGTCAGGGCTAGAATACAAGAAATAGATGAGACTATTTTCATGATCTGTGGTACGGAAATGAGAGTAGCTCAAGAACAGCAAAGTAATCTGAAATTTACATAAAAAAGAAACCGACGAAACCGCTTCAGGCTAAATTTCTTAAATTGATAAGGTGGCCATACAAAATTCTGTATGATCTTTCACAAATATTAGAGATTTCGTTTCCCTAGAATCATTATTTTCTCCATTCTTGGAGTGTGTCTTTCACTGGTAAAATATAAAACGGACACTCAGAAATGAAACTGGCGGTATTACTTTACCTTCTCATCCTGCTCAAATGCATTTCGTATGAGAAAATCCATGGCGCACTGCACGTAGTTCATCATACAGCTGACGTCTTATAAAGTAACAGATGTTCTGTAGATATATAACGGATCTAGTAGAGTGAGGTCGGACCTCTAGGGAGATATTGGACTGTTTCTAGAAGTGGGGCAGAAGGCATTGGAGGAGGGTAGAAAAGGATTTCATATTCATTTTATTCACGGCATTAAGGTATTGATCGCCGTTATGGGTTGTTTGCTGAATTTATCCCGGAGTTCTAGCATTAGTCATGTCTCTTGCACACTCCCTTCAAGCTACTCAATCTTTAGGTATCGTTGAATGCGATCACTCACTAACTCTGTCCAATTAATATTGCGTGCACAAACACAAGAGGTAAGGCTGATAAATTAATAAATATGGTATACTAAAACTATATTGCGAAGCATTAACTTTGACGACTCTGAGTAAATTTCAGTTTTGTTCGCTCCCATGATTACTGACAATAATAGTTTGAAATGGGTATGTTACTCTATCCACAACAGGTAATAAACACAGTAATTTCAACAATTTGAGGGGTAGTACGTAGTCCAAAGGGAATTTACCAATTAACCACTAGCACACCGAGTAATAAATATTAACACATAGAAAGTAATCTTGTCACATATAATATATTCACTAAAGCTTACATAAAGCAATTAATTCTCTAAGACCAGCTGTTCAGTCGTCAGTTTGAATTTTAAACTTCCCGCGCTCGCAGTGTTTATAGACCCGCCACACACACATGCATATCGCCAAGGCCGTGGCTACAGCGGAAAAACACATGCAGTTCAAGAAGGCATCGGCTAGCAACAAGGATAGAGTCAGTTGCTTTTAGACGCTCGCTGAGTTCAGTTGCTCTCAGACGTTGGGGTCGTTCATACGGCCAGGGGGGCCGTAGCCCCTCTCCCACTACAGATCACCGCTCCATAGATAACCGCTTCACAGATAACCGCTTCATAGACAACCGCAGTTGGAAGTCACCCGTGATAGTCTATGATCACCTCTACTAGAGTCAACAGGTTTTGCTGCTCCCGCCTTTCTCCTTCTTGGCCACGTGTCCATCCAGATTTATCACCGCTACCAGACTGCATCATCTCTAGGAAGTGCATGATTCCCGCTATTAACGACCTAATAATGCTAGCATTATGTTCGCAAGTATCGCATGAGTACTCATATATATTATAGGACCCAATGCTAATTTAGTGTATATAGTTATGGCCGCCATCTTAGTACATAAAGGTTGTTTACGGCCTAAATTTCATGTTTTGTTATAGAGATACATTTAACTATTCAATTTCCCTAATTCTTAACATATTAGTTCTTAAGGTTTGTTTAATGCTTACATTTCATGTTTTGTTATAGAGATATCTTTAACTATTCAATATACCTAATTCTTAAGAGAACTCACATAGTTGTTTTGTTTTCTTTATTTATCTTTTTCCCTCATCTCTCCATGAGAACTAACAAATGTTTCAGTCTAAATTCTCTCCCAACTTTTTCTTGCCTTTAACACAAGATTTCCGCCATTACATTTTGGTGCCGACATTTTCTATTACATCTAAAGCTTACCGCACGCCCCTACATTTTGGTGCCGAGTAACCCGGGAAGTGTTCATTAACCGGAAGTGTTTATCCGGAAAAGTAAAAGATTCCCCGCTTTAGAATAATAAAAGTTTACCGCTAAACAAGACTAATTGAATTATAAAAGTTCACCGCAAAACCAACTATTTGAGTTCTAACCTAGTTGTAAGTGTACATTTCATTTCTTTATTTCTTATCCTTGTATAATTGATGTTCTTTATTTCTTATATTTTTGTATAAAAGGTTTATCTTCAATATGGATCTAAAGCTAAACAATCAGACACCGCTTTCATCAAAGTTAATAAAGGAATACACAGAAAAGGAAGATACGCTTCCCAGTGATTTAACCGCCAAAATTGTAGATATCAAGAGCTCACATGCGTTACTTGTAGCCGCCATTGGCGAGACAGTTGTCTCATCCCCTCCACCCTGCTCTTCAAATGCCCGCGCAAATTTAAATGCTCACCACCTATCTCATGTTCCTGGCTCATCCCCTCCACCCTGCTTTTCAAATGCCCGCGCAAATTTAAATGCTCACCACCTACTTCATGTTCCTGGCTCATCCCCTCCACCCTGCTCTTCAAATGCCCGCGCAAATTTAAATGCTCACCACTTATCTCATGTTCCTGGCTCATCCCCTCCACCCTGCTCTTCAAATGCCCGCGCAAATTTAAATGCTCACCACCTACTTCATGTTCCTTTTCCGCATTTTAGCGGAATTTCAAACCTCGATACCAACTAGCAGCTCGCATGAACCACTCTTTTGAAAAAATATGATAACCGCGCCGCTTTGGCTTCATCAATTCTCAAGAAATGCTGCACTGTCAACCAATTTCACATGCTTCCTCTTCACAATTGAAAAGTTTTCTTAAAGTGTTTTCGGAACAAGCACAGCAGTTAGAAAATTTAAATGTTCCCGCTCTAGCTGACTTCATCACTTTCTTTATTGCATTCAGGGGCTTAGATGCCCATTCTCAAAAGGAATTCAGTTTTCTTTACCTTGAAGATTTTCCCGCTCTCTCAGACTTGGTGAACTATGTAAACAAAACACTGAGTGCCATAGCTAATGTATCTACACCTTAGAGAAATCTTAAAGAAGTACCCGCTCCTCGCAAGGATACATCCTCTCCCCGCTTCCGGCCTACCGCTTCGAACCCACCAAGCTCTCCACCGCCCCGCGGCAACCGATTTTTGAAGGCGTTCGCTACTATTACCAAATGTTTTTATTGCCGCCAAGTCCATAGCATTTATCAATGTCCAGAATTCTAGGGGTTGTCTGCTGCCTCGCACTACAGTGCTATTAAAAGTTGCAGTTATGCTATAACTGCTTGGGGAACCACGGAGTTCGACACAGCAAATCTTCAAGCCGCTGCCGGATATGCCACCGCTCTCATCACACCCTCATCCATGAGGGCGTTAATCTCAATGCTACCCGCTCTTCAGACAGTTCCACTTCCCCACCTTCAACGCCTAGTCTGGAACCTTCCCCGTCGTTCCCGCACCGCTATTCTAGGCAAAGGCATCTTTCCACCACACAGAAGAAGTCACCCTCTCCACCGGCAAGGCACTGCCCACCTCCCAGGCATGATCAAGAATCATCATCTAAGGCTTCCCGCAGCTCACGATCATCCCCTTCTTTCAACGATTCTCAGCAAACATCTGTCTATTATGCGGAGAGGAACTTGTATAAGCCACACCACACTAATGATCCTTAGCTTTCCCGCCATCATCACTCCCCGGACTTGTCTCCTCAATGACTCCCGCAATACGGACCCCTCTCTGGCACAACTCTTGCCTCCTCTAATGTTATTTCCCGCATCATCTAGTCTTACTGAGAGCTACCGATTAGACCTTCATGCTTTTCTGCTGCACCGCTAATGGATTCTCCGCTTCATCAACGCTCACAGGATGTTCCCGCTTCAACTGAAGAATGGTTTCCGTCCAAATCTAAGCCCATTATACTCCGGTCTCTTCCTTCTGTCTCGTTGTCTGGTTCATCGAAGCATTGCCCGCTTTCTATTCTTCCCACAGCACAGATCTCTCTCAAATGTTCTTCCCGCTCCGCACATGTTTAGAGCCCTTGTTGATTCCTGCAGCCAGGCCAGTTTCGTCACTCAAAGCGCCGCTTCCCGCTTAGGCTCGGCCATCATTCCGCCCCAAGTGGATGTTCTCGGATTGGGTGACCCTGTGGGAGTTAGCTGCCCTGGCTACATTGCTGTTTTCTTTCCAGTATCGCCAGATGAAATGATCACCGCACAGTTCTTCGTTATTGAGTCCATCTGCTCCGCTATGCCTGCTGAACCGCTTGACATTTGGCCTTGGAATTATCTGCATGACCTCTCTCTCTCTCCTTCGCTGATCCAAAGTATGACCGCCCGGCTCCCATTGACATGCTGTTTGAAGTCGATCTTGTTGCACATATCCTTCTAAGCCCGCTATCATTCATCCTGCTTTCATGACCAATTTGGGTTGGTGTCTCCTGGAGCAGTGTTGTCTCCCATCTTATCCGCGCCGCATCAGTTGGGCTCCAGAAGTCCAGGATAACGAAGGCAAGACCATCCGCAAGAAGCACAGATTGTCGTCGCCGCACTGAGAGTAATCCTCAAAGAGAAAATCCGCCTTACAATTCAGAAGACATGCCCACTCAAGTTACAGTACAATGCATACCTGACTCACCGCCTGTGAAATCCATCGAAGCTGCCTCACAATCTTTTGTGAAAACGTTCTCCGCTGCATGAAATGTTAACTAAATAAAGATCTTCAGAGGTTTTGGGAATTAGATCCTGTCACTTCCGCCGCACCCAAACATTCAAAGGAGGAGCTTCTCAAAGAAGAAATGTTCACCCGCAAAGTTTCCCGCCAAGGTTCTCTCCCTTGAAAAGTTTACCATCTCACTGGTCAGCATTGAGGGCATCCTCAATAGTTGCCCCCGCTGCCCCCCTCTCTGCTGACCTCCATGATTTGGATGTGCTGACGCCTGGACATTTTCTGATTCACCGCCCTCTCCACGTTCTTCATGCAAAGGAACGTCCTCTTCAAGCTGTGTCCTCTTCTTACTCAATAATGCCGCTCATCGCGCCATGGGCGGGGGGATGTTCAGTCGTCAGTTTGAATTTTAAACTTCCCGCGCTCGCAGTGTTTATAGACCCGCCACACACACATGCATATCGCCAAGGCCGTGGCTACAGCGGAAAAACACATGCAGTTCAAGAAGGCATCGGCCAGCAACAAGGATAGGGTCAGTTGCTTTTAGACGCTCGCTGGGGTCAGTTGCTCTCAGACGTTGGGGTCGTTCATACGGCCAGGGGGGCCGTAGCCCCTTTCCCTCCACTACAGATCACCGCTCCATAGATAACCGCTTCACAGATAACCGCTTCATAGACAACCGCAGTTGGAAGTCACCCGTGATAGTCTATGATCACCTCTACTAGAGTCAACAGGTTTTGCTGCTCCCGCCTTTCTCCTTCTTGGCCACGTGCCCATCCAGATTTATCACCGCTACCAGACTGCATCATCTCTAGGAAGTGCATGATTCCCGCTATTAACGACCTAATAATGCTAGCATTATGTTCGCAAGTATCGCATGAGTACTCATATATATTATAGGACCCAATGCTAATTTAGTGTATATAGTTATGGCCGCCATCTTAGTACATAAAGGTTGTTTACGGCCTAAATTTCATGTTTTGTTATAGAGATACATTTAACTATTCAATTTCCCTAATTCTTAACATATTAGTTCTTAAGGTTTGTTTAATGCTTACATTTCATGTTTTGTTATAGAGATACATTTAACTATTCAATTTCCCTAATTCTTAAGAGAACTCACATAGTTGTTTTGTTTTCTTTATTTATCTTTTTCCCTCATCTCTCCATGAGAACTAACAAATGTTTCAGTCTAAATTCTCTCCCAACTTTTTCTTGCCTTTAACACAAGATTTCCGCCATTACATTTTGGTGCCGACATTTTCTATTACATCTAAAGCTTACCGCACGCCCCTACACTAGCTATTAAAAGAAATAAAAAAAATGTCTAAGGTAATAGCAATCAAGATATAACCAGTTGTAGGTGTTTTTATAAGGTACTAGCGGACCCGACAGACGTTGTCCTGCATGATATTTCAAGCGATTAGGATATTAAATTTAATAATAGTATGTTTAAAACAAAAGCTACTTTTAATAACACAAAAATAACTTTTGTTATGTGCACGTTTGCCTAAAAACAAATAGAAAATGAAATGCTGAGAATTTTTTATTCAGGCCCCCCTTATAACCCCCACTCTCGTTCGAACCTAAAAAAATGAATATAGCTTATAATCATGGAAGAATTAATGCTAATTTACATATAGAGTTAAAATAAGTTCGGTTCAATCGTTAGTGCCCAAGAAAATTGTTGGCTCCCACTTTAATTTTTTAGTGTATATCTCGTTTATACTTTCTTATACAACAAAAGTAAATAGAACAAAAGTTACTCTAAATAATAAAATTAACAACTTTTATTCTGTGCATATTTGCTGAAAAACCAATAGGAAACGAAATATCGCTATTTTTAATTTTAGGGCTCCCTTACAACCCCACTCCTGCTCCATCTGCCGGGCTGATTTGTGAATCTAAACCATCCAGTGCGTCACCCAAACGCATATAAAAAAAACATTCATATCGATCCAGCCGTTTAGGATGAGTTTATTGGCATACACACGTACAGTAGAATTATATATATATATATATATATATATATATATATATATATATATATATATATATATATTAATTAATGTGGATATTGATCATTAAGGGTAAATATATGATTTGGACTTCCTTTTACTCCTACTAAATTAAATATAGAACATGCTTCTGTTTCGGTTAAAATCTTATCATTTGAAAGTGAGGTTATCATTTGAGAAGGCATCTTCGTTGCAATACATCAGATCAAAACTTTTATAAAACATGGCTTACAGAACTTTTAATGATAAACAAAAAATAAAAAATGTACACACGTTTTCTTGTTCCCTAATAATGGTATATTCGAAGTCTGTTCTAACTATTATTACTTAAAATGAGTGTGTAAGGTTTTTGCTGAGATCATTAGAGTAAATTTCAGGACATTTTAATTTAACTGACTTTGATTTTCTTACGACAATAATTCTGTTCAAATGATATGAATTTAAAAGTCGATTGACCGTAAATCCTGAGCGTTATTCATACTAGATGCCATAAATGCCTTATTTTCCATTAATTCAGTCTTTACCTCCATATTTTTCCATACCTCCATATATGCAGACTGATAAAACGAGAGCGACAGCAGGTAGGACTAGCATGGTTGGAGCCGCAAGGAACCCTGCTCCAAGACCCAGGCAGTGCAGGACCAGAAGGATCAGAAGCTGGCTGGTCTGAGACCGATTTGATCTGAGAAAGTACCTCTGGTACAGCATCTCCACCTGAAATATAAATAGAACAATCAATACCAAATCTGTGCAGTTGTTGAGGGTTTCACGAGCTACAGGATAGACCATGAATAGCTACTGCTCGTTTCAAACTTAGTATATATTTTTTTAATATTTTTTGAACCTTGAAAAATTTGTTGATGGGAATATGTGGGTGCTGAAGTTCAATTGAAACTAGACAATAGATTTTGTGAATGAGACAGCTTATACGGAAGGAAAGATCTTTAAAAATTATGAATTCAAGTGGAATTTTCTCTGATATTTTTCATGACTTATTGTTAGATAGTTTACAACAAGACGCAACGATAAATCACTGCATACCATTGTTTCTTTCTTTAGGGGTTTTCAGTAGAAATCAGGATTTCCTGTTCAAGAGAACTGTAATCCAGGTGTCGAAAGTAGATATAACAACAAAATACATCGTCATGAGAAAGAATAGATTTGCGTGTATGGGACAATACAGGATGGTGAGTAGTAGTTGAATTTTGATGAAGGATGATGCAATTTATATCTAGAATTTGATGGCTGAAGCCCCTGGGGTAGTGAAGGGAGACTGTATAGAGAGAAGGAACAGTCAGTATGTGTGGTATGCTTGTGGGCTTGATAGCTTAATGAGATAAATATGCCTGCCAAATATTCCGGCATATTTGGTACTTTTGAGCTCAATTCAGTTGCTGAATTGGTCGCTCTCTGCTTCATCTCTTAGGTCTTAAGAATAACTCGGTATACCACATGGTAGGAGCCACAATCAGCTATGCAAAGTATTTTGGCAACTACAGGTGTTTAGATTCCTCAAATCTGCTCAATATAAAATAGACCAAGATTATCCCCTAAATTACTCGCAGGTCCTGAAACTAATTATTGTATCATGTATTTTGAAATTAAATTTCATCCCACCAAAGCAAACCTCTCATTCGTTTCCCAGGTATACGGATAAGTTGCCTTCACTATCTCTGGTCAGCAATGGACTCTGCTTTCCCTCGAGACTTGTGTTAGCATTCTGGCACGGGAAGCATTCTCGTACGAGATGATTTGCATTCTCTCTACGCTTGTCTCGAAACATTTCCACCTAACTATTTCTAAGAACGCTTTTTCTGAAATTTCATCTCCCAATCAGTTCAAAGTGTATCCAAGGGAAGTCATGATTATTAGTGGTCATGTAAGCATCTCTGGGTATATGGAACATATTTTCTAAAATTCCTATTTTACCTTTCAACTATTTTATTCTCTTGGGCTATCTCATTTTTTTTAATTGACGATCTTCAAACATAAAATTACTTATTTTTATATTTTATCAATATATCAGTTGCTCTCATTGATCGGCAAAAATCATATTTTTTTTTAATTTTCTCCCTCATTATTTCCTCATCACAGAAGCAATTAAATCGACGCCCACTGTAACAAAGGAGATTATCTTGGATCTTATGCCAATAGAAATCTTCATTGAAGCAGAGGCAATGAAAGTAATGATCGGGATGGTGAGAATGAAGGTTATTCATAGTTCAGCAATATGGAACGGCTTCCTGAGGAAGTTGTAAAGCATTGGGAAGATAACGGAACTTAGTATGCCATCGAGTCTAATGACACAGAATCTCTTATCTCTTGAGAAAAGGTTTAGGGGAGGGGGCATATATGGACTCTGTCAATTGAAAACGGACAGATATAAACAGCCAAATGGTCTGAACGTTTAATCGGCTGGCTCCAAGACGTAAGATCTGAGTGGGAGATTGCCTTAGGGCCCAATTCAACAGTTTTCCAAGCCGAAATGTTTAAAATTTGTGCGGCAGCTGAGCTTTCAGTGATGGGAAAAGTTATTAATATTCTGACTCTTACAGGGAAATTTACCGCAGACTGCCTAGGAGGGAACATAGAGATGTAGTGGGAGTGATCTAGGAGCACTGGAAGATGAATAAACACATGCTTAACACCAAACCTTGCGAAACACCAGTGGAGAAGAGGAGGAGACTCCAAAGCACATTGTGTTTTAATGGTAGAGAATTTAAGATTAAGGTAATTTGGACATGAAGATGCTGAGTTAATTAAAAATGAAGCCACAGATAAGAAATACCTTGACTTTACAAGGAAAATGAAGCCATTCTGAGTGGAGATTTAAGGCTTGCACAATAGGACTTCAAGTGCAGGGCAGGGGGAAAGCTATAACATATCTATCATTACTCCTACCAAATTTTCACTGTCTCTTTACGTTAAATTATCCGAAACTACTATTTACGAATGTGATTAAGTAATAGCTATTACCAGCCAAGCTATTTATAATCGCCAAGCTACTGATTGTATAAGTATTTAGGTCGCAGAGTTTAAAATCGATTATATTTTAATACATTGTGGAAATACATGCTAATAATGAGTTAAAATAAAAATAGTTGTTTCGTGAACGGGACTGTAATTTATTAAGTTTTTGACGTTGTACATGTAGTAGGATTATTAACACCTTATTCCTCAAGTATTTTTTGTTTGAATTATTGTATTACATCGATTTACAAATTTAGAACGAATCAATTGAAACAACAAATACCAAAACCTGGGATCAGTGATATTGAAAATTATTTACAGTGAAGCAGTTTCGTTAATTGAACTGATGAAATCATTCGTTTCTTTGTGAAAATTAAATTTTACTCTTTTGCTCATGGTATTTCACTGGGTAAATAGTTTTTAATCGAAGCTGCTATTAAAAAAAAAGAAAAGAAAATGGGTTCGTTTTAAATTCAGCCAATCGTTAGGAATTGTCACTGTTCAACCAGAAATAGAATTCAATTACCAAGTTCCATTGTAAAGTCCGATTGAATCAATGAACCACAGAGCAGCTTGCATTCCGAGAATTCGCCATGATATTCTATACAGCAAATTATCGATGTTATAGCAACAATAGAAGGGGGTGATTAGCAACGGGGTGCTGGAGTGTTGTATCAACAGGCGGCACGGAGCGGTTGTTCACCAGGACTGGTATCCTAATTTACAGTTGAACGAACAGGGAAGGGGGCTAAGGTATAAAGGACTTAGAGGGGTTTCCATTGTCTTCTGCAGCAAACTCCCTACTTTTAGCAGATTTCCCTTAAGGGAAACATGCTCATTTGAAAATTTCCAGAAATGTCCATCGATTCTACCTAGATGACGAAAATTAGATCAGTTCAAAATTTTATATATATATATATATATATATATATATATATATATATATGTGTGTGTGTGTGTGTGTGTGTGTGTGTGTGTGTCAATTACCGTTCTAGCGGTCGGAATTTTGATTTGATCGTTACCAAAATCCATATTGAAACGTTTTATGTTAAAATAAAGATGAAGTTCGTGAAAATGGCGAAAATCGGACAATTGGGAGGGAGAGTTAGAGGGGGAAATTTTGAAAATTCGAAATGTCTCCGTTATTATATGTCGAATTGAAATATTGCATGGAATCGATCTTATTTCAAGTTTAATGACCTATAAATGACATTCTATACATATTTTCTGTATCATGAGTATTAACCGAGTTTTAGTTTTCGGCTTTCCGTAAACTCCAACTCCTACTCATGTCATATAAAGAATAAGCTGTTTTATCATGACTCACTTCATGCCAAGGTTAAATACCAAATATGTTTTTCATTAAACTTTTACTTTGTCAGGTACATAAAAATATGTTGTGTTGACTTCTTCAATTAAATTTTTTTGCTCTTTACTCGGAAACGTTTATTTGACATTTACCTTACTCTACATTTAACCGCTTCAGACACCACTATAGATTATATTTGTTATTAGCTGAAATCGGACCTGGAATATTGGGGGTTTAGGGAGGATGGTAAGTCGAAAATTCAAGATATGTCCGTTATTATAATATATATCTCCTTGGTACGATAACATCTTACGATCCGAATTAAAATAAGTCGGACTGTAAAATGTTTTCGTAAATTGTTAAATTATTGGTGCTCTACTATTGATCTTATGCATTTGTTCGTAACTCAAGCATTATGCGAGTTACTCGTACTTTCTTGTGATTGCCGTTAGTAACCTCCCCCCTCTTCTACTCATCGGTTTCGTGCGTTATACATACGTGGGGGAATCTGCTTAGCTTACGCAACACCTGCGTGACGGGGTTTTAAGATAATAGGATGCATGCAGTATATTCTACCCCAAGCCTACTTGCTAACTGGTAGGCATAACCAGTATGAGTGCGTGAGGAGTAAGTAGCCATAAAAAATGAAAGAATACCTGGGTTTACCAACTTTGTATTCTATTAAACAAAGATGAAGGTTAGGGTATTCTCTTTATTTTTATTTGTATCAAGTACGACGAATCACATTAACTTTGCCTAAATATTTGGTTCTGCAAGAAGTGCTATACTTTTCCTGAACCAAGACGATGCAGTGCATACAATATTCACGTTCTTTAATGAAATACTAAATTTAATTAATTTCTTTTAGGATTTAACCATTTGAATACAATTTTAGCAGATTTCCCATTGGGGAACTTTGCACTTGAGGTTATACTCATTGCGCGATTTTTAAAAAAAATGTCTTCAAGTATCCATCAATCCAACCGAGAGCACGAAGATTAGGTCTGTTCAAACCTACATATAGTGACTAACTTAACTCAGATCTGTAATGTCATTATGTTATACTTTCAATTATGATTGGTAGTCGTATTGTAATAACATTTTTCATTAGTATATATGAGTTCAGCTACTTTCTGAGACATTTTTAGTAATTGCACAATCCACTAATAATTTCGGTCAGTAGAACTGGTGTTGTTCATTCGATTTGGTTTAGGAAGTCGAGTGTTGCTACTCTTGAGCCAACTATGGCGGAGATCTGTTCTCAAGTTTTTTGACTAATAAAAGTAGGTTTTGGTCGGGAAATATTAATTGCGAAATCTAGAGTGGCGGGTTCGACTCATGCCCTGGGCACTAGAAATTTATTTAATAACGGACTCATTGAATAAATTCCTTAGTTCCACCCTGGCTAGAAAGAGGTGGTAACCTGTAGATAACCCGCCCCAATTAGCCATAGTAGCATAAAGTGGACGTAAATAAATAAAATAAAAATAAACATTAATTGCGATATTTGTAACAATAATATAATTTACATATCGAATTTCAATATACGTGTTACTGAGATAAGAAATATACATCACCTACCAATGTTCTTCAAGATACACCCAAGGAGTAGAAGAAATGACCTGCACTTAATGAGTCTTACTCTTAAGATGAAAGAAAACATGCGTTTGAAATCTCAAAGTACTCAAGATGTAAAAGTACTAAGCTCTTCAAACCAAAAAAGATTACAAAGGAACGATTTATAACCAAGACCAAAGCCAAATAGATGGTCACACCTAAATGTAAGTGCTTGCCCTATTTATAAGTCCAGGTGTAAACATTTTTTTCTTTTCTCTCTTTGTCCTCTACTTCAAAGTAATTTTAGACTCAGTGTGAAGTGGTCCTTTTGTAAATAACTCTGCTTTCAAAAGAAGGAGTACTTATTTTGGTTGAGAAATTTCGTAAGGTTTTAATCGTTTTAGTCTTCTTTATTTTTAAATACATCTAGAGGTGACATTAAGTTTTTTTTTTATAAGAAATTATTTTGTTGCTTAAAACAGTTTTACTTGTAGTAATTCGTATTTACTAAATTATGAGATACGGAGAGTTCTGGCAACAGAGAGAGATCTGATAGGATTCACGGTGTTATTTGTTAGTGTTATGTGTAGTCATCATGAAATTTCAAATTCAAAAGAAGAAATGAGATGGACAATTCAGGTCGCAAAATGTTTCATCGTCACAACTTCAAAATTGTTCAAAATCAAATATAATAATTATAAGCTGAATACTCCATTCCAGTATTCCATTTGAAATTCCCTTACTTTGTCACTACGGCAAATAAGATATTTCTATAAATCTAATTTAAAATTTCTTAGTATGCAGTGTACATATTTTAAATAACCTCAGGAATAACCATCATTTTGTTGTTTTAATATGTATAACATTTTTTCATCTGATATCATTTTCAACTAGTCAATGGAATACCTGTAATTTAATATTTAAACTAATTTTTTTATATAATATTATACAAGTATATATGCGTGTTTTATTTAACAAATCCTGTTTTAAAATTATATAAATATTTTGACAATTATTCACAACACGTTGTAGTAATTATAAACTATATTCTTAGTTAAAATAAAAAATAAAAAAAGTTCGTCACACAGGGGCAACGTAAACTAAGCAGATTTCCCACGTGAAGTTATACAATAGAGAAATCAACAGACGAGAGCCGAACAGTTACGGACGAACTAGCTTTTGTCGGGAAACTCACTCGTCCGTTATCGGCCCAAATTTAATAAAAATGCAAATATCTCGGTTAATATTCAAGATAGAGAATAAATTTATAGAACATTATTTATAGTAAATTTACAATAGGATTGTTTCTATACAATTTTTTGATCCGGGTAACGGAGATATTTCGAATTTTCGAAAATCCCCCACTAAACCCCCCTCCCACTTTTCCGATTTCAACCATTAATGAACTTGATCTGTCTTTTTGCATAAAACGTTTAAATATCGAGTTTGCTAACGATAAAAAAAAAAATGCGACCGCCAGAGCGTTAACAGACAAGTATATATATAAAATTAGTAGTATATATTTATTTATATATAAATATAGTGTATATATATATATATATATATATATATATATATTATAATTTTGAACAGACCTAATTTTCGTCATCTCCTAGGTAGGATCGATGGACATTTGAAGAAATTTTTCGAAAATCGCGTCATGAGTACGACCTTAATAGCTGATTTCCCTTGAGGGAAATCTGCTAAAATAGAGTAGAGTTATTATTAATAACAATTCTAAATAGAAATAAAGATATAACAAATGTACAGCATGAAGTAAAGAGGAAAACCCATATTGTATGTCATGGGATATATATATCTGGCAACAGGATAAAACTGATTAAGAGGACTTAAATGTCAACAGTAAAATAGCTTCGTGTAATTACGTTTTAAACTTAATGCCACAAGTTTCCTTTTTTTTAATAAGAAAATATTTAGTTGCTTAAAACAGTTTTACTTGAATGCGATTCCTCCATGTTGAGGGCAAGCAGAAATAGAATAATTGTCATAAATCATATTTACTAAATTATGAGATACGGAGAGTTCTGGCAACAGAGAGAGATCTGATAGGATTCACGGTGTTATTTGTTAGTGTTATGTGTAGTCATCATGAAATTTCAAATTCAAAAGAAGAAATGAGATGGACAATTCAGGTCGCAAAATGTTTCATCGTCACAACTTCAAAATTGTTCATTATCAAAATTCATGTGGCACGGATCTCATCCAGTCAGAATTTAGTATCACAAACAATGGCAATGTTGAGGATCTTATCCAATATTAAACTACTGTGAAATACTTTAATTAATTTATAGGAACGAAAATACCGCACATATGGGTTACATACATACTGTGGGTCGATTTGTAGACTTATTCGTTCACATCCTTTCAAGTGAAATTTATGTTTTGACCTCAAAAAGCAAAACGTAATTATACGAAGCTATTTGACTGTTGACTTTTACGTCCTCTTAATCAGTAGAGTTTTATCCTGTTACCTGACGCTCCCTATATATATCCCATGACATACAATATGGGTTTTCCTCTTTACTTCATGCTGTACATTTGTTATATCTTTATTTCTATTTAGAATTGTTATTAATAATAACTCTACTCTATTTTAGCAGATTTCCCTTAAGGGAAATCAGCTATTGAGGTCGTACTCATGACGCGATTTTCGAAAAATTTCTTCAAATGTCCATCGATCCTACATAGGAGATGACGAAAATTAGGTCCTTCAAAATTATAATATATATATATATATATATATATATATATATATATATATTATATATACACTATATTTATATATAAATAAATATATACTACTAATTTTATATATATATACTTGTCTGTTAACGCTCTGGCGGTCGCATTTTCGATATTTAAACGTTTTATGACAGATCAAGTTCATTAATGGCTGAAATCGGACAAGTGGGCGGGGGGGTTTCGTGGGGGGGATTTTCGAAAATTCGAAATATCTCCGTTGCCATACGTCGGATCAAATAATTATATAGAAGCAATCTTATAGAAAATTAAATTTACTATAAATATTGTTCTATACATTTATTCTCTAGCTTGAATATACCTGTAGATAACCCGTCCCGATTAGCCTAAGTTGCAAAAAGTGGACGTTAATAAATAAATATCTTGAATATTAACCGAGATATTTGCATTTTTATTAAATGTGGGCCGAAAACGGGCGAGTGAGTTTCCCGTCAAAAGCTAGTTCGGCCTTAACTGGTCGGCTCTCGTATGGAAATTTCTCTATTGTATAACTTCACGTGGGAGATCAGCTTGCCCCTGTGTAACGGACTTTTTTTATTTATATTTTAACTAAGAATATAGTTTATAATTACTACAACGTGTTGTGAATAATTGTCAAAATATTTATATAATTTTAAAACAGATATGTTAAATAAA
This sequence comes from Riptortus pedestris, assembly GCA_019009955.1. Taxonomy (NCBI): domain Eukaryota; kingdom Metazoa; phylum Arthropoda; class Insecta; order Hemiptera; family Alydidae; genus Riptortus; species Riptortus pedestris. The sequence goes on along the minus strand of CM032230.1, from coordinate 84,811,673 downwards.
ACACGCATTTATACTTGTATATTATATAAACAAAATTTATTAGGCTATTCGAATGGTGGTTATTTTTTGAGCCATTGGTGCCCGTAACTCCTCTATGAACTCTTGGTGACGCCCTCAGCAAGTTCAACACTTTTGGAAGACTAGTTCAGTTAGGATTTTAGCAGATTTCCCTTAAGGGAAATCAGCTATTGAGGTCGTACTCATGAGGCAATTTTCGAAACATTTCTTCAAACGTCCATCGATCCTACCCAAGAGATGACGAAAATGTGGTCCGTTCGAAATTATATATATATATATATATATATATATATATATATATATATATATATATATATATATATATATATATCTGTTAACGCTGTTGTTTCGTTTGATCGTTACCAAACTCGATATTTAAACGTTTTATGTAAAAATAAAGATCAAGTTCGTTAATGGCTGAAATCGGACGAGAGGGAGGGGGGTTTAGAGGGGAGGATATTCGAATAATCGAAATATCTCCGTTACTATACGTCGGATCAAAAAATTATATAGAATCAATCTTATTGCAAATTAAATTTAATATAAATAGTGTTATATACATTTATTCTGTATCTTTAATATTATCCGAGATATTTGCATTTTTCGTTTTTCAGCTTTTGAGATAAGATGCTAACTTCGTGTCTAGTCGTGAGTTTCCGTCAAGAGCTAGTCGGGCCGTTCCCGTAACTGTTTGGCTCTCTATTCTGAAATTTCTCTATTGTAAAACTTCACGTGGAAAATATGCTTAGTTTACGCAGCCCCTGCGTGACGGACTATGTATAGTAACACATAGGTATGTATGTATTTCATCATTCATATTTTTAAAACTTTTACTTATCATTTGGTTAAATCTTTGAAATGAAAATGTATAAGTAATAATAAAACATAGAGAAAAATGTATTCGGGATATAGTTATTTAAGATTTCATTTTTCTTCTGGGTAGAGAGATTTGCTTTAAGCAGTTCCAGAAATATGTTTTCCACGAAGAGAACTTTTTTACTGGAATGCGTTCATGTATATATAATGAACAGACATGGTTTGTATTTTATTCATAATTGTATGGGTATTTTACTACTCCACTCCATGTTTTAGAAGGTATGATCATAACAAAAATGTTTTATATATGTATAAAATTGAGAATATTGTAATTGAATATTTTTAGACAATAGCAAAATTATAATGGCATTGGTCTTGTTGACATTTAGAATCTTTGACATAATCATCGTGGTATTTTCGTTTGGATTGAGTCATGGCTTTTTCTATAAACGTTTGACTATTCTATCTGTTAGTTTCAATAGTTTATGACAATTGGGTAATGTTTAATCTTCAGACAAAGCTAGCAGAGTGTGGTACTTTCTTAGGAACGGCCAATACTAGAAGACTTCAATAATAATCTTCTACATCACCAGAAAGAAAAAGTCCATCACGCATGGGCTGCGTTAACTAACGACATTTCCCACGTCCTTCACGTATTTGCATTAACACAAAATTTAATAGTTCAATGAGAACAGTATTTTATATTTATTCTTCAAATAAAATGCTTCATAGTTTAAAAGATTAATGCTAATATTGCATTAGTAGGAGTGGGGGTTTGCTTAAGGTAGAAAAGTAAAAACTTCAAATATCTATGTTAATAGTTCAGATAGTGAAAAAAAGTACATACTCGTAACAACATTTTCAATAAGATTGATTCTTATAGAATTTTTCGATCCGACGCATAATAACGAAGAATTTTCGGAATTCCTTTCAATTAAACCTCCCCTCCCACTGGCTGGATTTCAACCATTAACGAACTTCATCTTTCTTTTTACATAATACGATTAAATATCGAGTTTGGTATCGATTAAAGCAAAATCGATGCCACTAGTGCGGTAACAGACATATGTATATAAAATCGGTCCTCATTTTTGTCTCTACTAGGTAGGAGTTGAAGAAATATTTCAAAAATCGCGTCATGAGTACAACCTCAGTAGCGGATTTCCCTTAAGGGAAATCCGCTAAAAAAGTATTTATCCAATAAGAGAAGCAATTTGGCTCCTTGCTCGGTCATATCGATTCATTTTGTTTTTATTGAATTTCGGGCCTCAGGTTAGCCATGCGAGTTATAGCGTTGACTTTGATCTCATATGGTAAATCTAGAGTGGCGAGTTTAATTCCCGCCCTGTGCAATAGGAATTTATTTAGTGACGGAATTCACTAAATAAAATAAATAATATAAAAATAAATAGAATCCTTAGTCCCACCCTGGCTAGATAAGGGTGGTAACCTGTCACAATTAGCCTTAGTTAAAAGGAACGGAAAGTTAAACAAAGATAATTGTTTTAAAAATTACTATTTTTCTTGAAGTGCATTTATTAACCTGGAAATGAAATGAAATCCTCTGTTTGAACAATTTCATAAAATTAATCTGAGAATAATTAATGATTACAAAAATGCTTCAATAAAATAAATAAATGAGTAGAGTAACAGATATACATTAAAAAATATTATCTTCTCAAAGTACTCCCTTAATTTTTTTGCATGTTTGATCGTAAATAATTACGTAGCCATTTATCTGTTCAACGAAGCTCTCACGTGAAATCCATGTTTATGCTGGTGGAGATTTGATAAAAAAATGGCGTTGGAAAAGGGGATAACGTATATATTTCATTTGGAAATAAAAATATGAAGGATATGAGAGGATTTGCGCGAAATCGAGCGGAATTGAGGATTAAAGGGGGAAGATCCTCACTGGCCCAGATATACCTCGCTGCCATATTGAGACCCACATTTTATTCAGAGCTGTATAAAAAAATTATTATCATAATAATGCCACTAGTTTTCAAACATTATCCTCGCTCAACCTTAATATTCATCCAAAATTTTTGTCTCATTTCACCTACTGGTGACAGAAACTTTTTATCTTCGTAAATGACAGCCTGTCTTACGCTCTTGAACCCCCTCCCCCTCAATTTATTTTTATACTTAATTATGCTCTAAATTCTAATATATAAATAATTTATTTGTCTTTACTTTATTTGATAAAGATTTAATTATTTGTCTTTTGAGTAAAATATGTGTGACAGATCTAAAATAAATACATCCTTCTTTTATATTACAGAGATAATTGTAGAAATGAAGTTAAAATGATCATCATGATCTGTTATTCAGTTATTAATGATCATCACGTTTTTGATAATCTAAGAACAAAATTCCTTCATTTCATCTATATGTCAATTTGAATATCTGTTCTTATTTATTTCTGACAAAGAAAACAGACCCACTAATTTTTTCGGAGTTAAACGTTTTTAGAAATTCTAATAATGGAATTTATTTTAATAACAACAATAATAAAGTTACGGCCTAATCTCTTAGACTCAGATGCGTAAAAAATACATAAATGTGGAACTCAACAAACAGTATTTTAAAATTGAAGCCACAATATTTTACGCCTGTAGTCGATGACAAGCCAGCTTTCGATCATAATATGTACTGAAATAGTCTTTCCTTTTCTGAGACAAATTATATAATAAAATATGAATTAAGGATATATAAACAGTAGATTCAACTTTTTTACTGGAATGCGTTCATGTATATATAATGAACAGACAAGGTTTGTATTTTATACATAATTGAACAGGTATTTCATAACCCCTTCACTCCATGTTTTAAGAGAAGGTATGATCATAACAAGAATGTTTTATATACGTATAAAATTGAGAATATTGTTCTTGAATATTTTTAGACAATAATAAAATTATAATGACATTGGTCTTGTTGAATTTTAGGATCTCTGACATGATCATAGTGGTCTTTTGGTTTGGATTGAGTTATGGTTTTTTCTATAAACGTTCTATAGTACATGACAAGCCATTCATCATAATATGTACTGAAATATTCTTTCCTTTTCTGAGACAAATTATATAATAAAACATGAATTAAGGATATAAAAGTTCAAATTATCTGAAAATTAACAATTCAGATTTTTAGAAAAACAACCTGTTTCTTTGCAAATTCTTGTTTCTATATATTTCAGTTGTATTTTTAGCTATTTGTGAAGCAGTAGAAGGCTAAAATATACACCTACGTTAGAGGATTACTGCACATAGAAAACAAGAAGAAATTAAAATATAACAATTATAGCTAATAACAGCATGTCAAAAAGGAAAAATTCGTTACACTTTATTCATATTTATTAAAATCCACTTTGAGTTAATGAAGACAACCAGGACGTGGCTATCTACTATGGATTTTTTCAGAGAATTCACTGAAGAACTTCCTATTTCCCACACGGGACTAGAAACCGTTAAGTTAGACCAACTCCTTAACACACAAGGATAAAATGAGCTCCAGATTTAGTCAGGAAAAATAAAAACTGGAATTTGAAGGGTTTGATTTAAATTTATACAGAAAGGTATCTGAAAAACAGTACACTAATTAAGTGCAAAAGCACGAAATATTCAACTAAATTTTGCTTTGAAGTGGGCAGAGATTTCTTATTCAAGGACATCTCCAGACCGTTGGAAAACTTTTCAAGGGTAGCGGGGGCGATGACAGATTTCTTCTCACACACTCACAAACACTCTCTCTCAACATGTCTCTCACTCTCTCTCACTCTCTCTCTCTCTCTCTCACTCTCTGTCTGTCTGTCTGTCTGTCTCTCTCTCTCTCTCTCTCTCTCTCTCTCTCTCTCTCTCTCTCTCTCTCTCTCTCTCTCTCTGTGTCTCTCTCCCTCCCTCTCTCTCTCTCTCTCTCTCTCTGTCTCTCTCTCTCTGTCTCTCTCTCTCTCTCTCTCTCTCTCTCTCTCTCTCTCTCTCTCTCTCTCTCTCTCTGTCTCTCTCTCTCTCTCTCTCTCTCTCTCTCTCTCTCTCTCTCTCTCTCTCTCTCTCTCTCTCTCTCTCTCTCTCTCTCTCTCTCTCTCTCTCTCTCTCTCTCTCTCTCTCTCTCTCTCTCTGTCTCTCTCTCTCTGTCTGTCTCTCTCTCTCTCTCTCTCTCTCTCTCTCTCTCTCTCTCTCTCTCTCTCTCTCGTTTTAATTTTCGCGTCTTTATGTTTATTTTTGTATGTTTTAATTTAATATATAATAGTTTAGTTTAATTTATAAATAGTACAATAATAAGCATGTGTGCCAATTGTCTGTAGGAGAGGACCACCGGACCTATGATAATAAAGCATCTATCCATCTATCTTTCTATCTTCCTCTCTCTCCCCCCATCTCTGTATTTCATTCTCTTCTTTCGAAGTATCACTGTTATTATTATTGTTTGTTATTGTTTATTTAACTAATCTTATTACAAATTTAATTTCTTTCAATAGGAATTCGATACATTTATTCTGAAACTCTAACATCAGCTGCAATTGTTTTTGGTTTCTGTCTTGAGTGAACCTCCAAACCAGCCCAACTCGTTAACAAACTTCTGGGAGCTTGTTATTTAAAACATTAATTCCATATATTGTTTCGAAATAAGGTGATTCAGAGAAGGAACAAAATTAAAAATATATCCTTTAATATGAGTCGGATCCAAAAAATGTTACACAACCAATCCTGATTTAAATGTAACTACTTAGAACAGGGTTTTACCCATTTTCTCTCATTACGTGCATAATTAAGTACCACTAAAATTTCAAGTAGAGTTTTTAGAATTGGTTTATTAATAAAAGAAAAATGGATAATTGATATTGTGAGATCTTCACGTGGGGAATGGGTTCCTAGTTTACGCAGTCACTGACTGGCATTCTTCGCTAGAATTCCGTAAAGTTATATTTCGGTCTAAACCAGAGTTTTATAATAGCATCAAAAACGTTTTAGAATTCAATCCATGGTTGCAAACCTGTTCAATAAACGGATAAAATTACCGCAGATGTATTCAGCTCATGTCACGTCGGGCCATCATAACACGTCTCCCAACAAAGTTCCAAACTTTTGCCCCTCAAAGGTATGATTCAAACTCCATGCTCTCCACACTTTTCTGATACCGGAGCGACATTACTAGAGTTACGGTGCATCATTTTTTACAAAATGAAATTAACATTACATTTAATGTCATTGGTGGGCGTAGTAAATATGTATTCTCGCTAAATTAAATATATTAAATTATTTATTAAAGTCCACTTTTTGCACCGAAGGCTAATTGGGACACGTTATCTACAGGTTGCCGTTTATTTCTGGTCAGGGTGGCACTCAGGATTTTATTTAATGAATTCCGTCACTAAATAAATTCCGTTGAACTCTCTAGGTTTACCATGTGAGACTAAAGGCAACGCTTTAACTCACATTGCTAACCTGAGCCCCATATTTATCTACAGATATCTAATATTTGGTTCCCTTGTTATTTCTAATAAGTTTTAATTTGAATAATAAGGAATTTAAACTTTATTCTGTTGTTTTGACAGTACTTTCATTATTTTTCAAAGATGTAATACATTTGCAGCTATCTGGTTTAGAGGTCGGGGTTTCACCTTTCTTTCGACGGCTCCAAAAACGTAAAATCTTTTCCTACGGAACCCTCAACTACAATGATTTAATAGCTGACACAATTGGTATTCCTTCAAATTTAAATTGATAAAATGCAGAGATTTTACTCTGTATATACAAATTAAACAACTAATATAAAGAGACTCATTCGAGAGAGAGAACGAGGGAGAGCGGGCGAGAAGTTATTTTTGAACAAGATAATCTAATACAGCATAACCCCCTAGCGTAGATAGAAATCGATGATATAGATCGAGGAAGGAGGTTTTATGATATGTATATATATATATATATATATATATATATATATATATATATATATATGAAAGGTATACACAGTTATTATTAATACATTTTTTAGAAAATATATGAACAAACAGTGCAGCAACTTACATCTCAAGTCCTCGTAGGTACTGGTAATGTTCAGCATGCTCGTATTCACTTTTAACTTCTCACTAAGAATTATAGAAAAGGGTGATAACCTGTCGAGGACCCGTCCCAATTAGCCTTAGTTACAAAAAGTGGACGTTGATAAAAAAATAATATTCATTTTTCAATACAAAACCTGATTTGAGTGGGCTATTTACTGAGTTGAATGTAGTTCCACTGCCTTAAAATTAATTATAATGTCAACTATTTAATTTTTTCCTATAATATGTGTTTCTCAAATATTTTAATAGTTTTTGTTCCCAAGGACATTCAATTTACTTTCACTAATTGAATGTTTCTAACTTAAAGGCACTACATTTGAAATTAACGACACGTCACAGCAGTGGAATTTAATTACAATATATTATCTTCAACTGAACACTTAATTATTAGCATAGAATAATTACGAGTATTAATGTGTTTATTTTGAAATCCAAGTAAACTGAGCATGTTTGCATTCAACGAGATTGTAAATACGGCGTTTCATTTCACTAATGAATTAAATATTACTTTTCCTGCACAGACATTACCTTCAGTCCAATAAATTAGCAAAGTGCTAGATGAAAACTCAATAATCCCAAAGACCAGAGAAAAGGATGGAGGAAACGATTTCACTTCGAATATCCAGTGAGTTTTGAATCCAATTTTTCTCATTTACTTCTTGAGTCCTTTCTAACCGATTCTCTTTCCGGATAAAGAGAAATAAATTTCTTAGAGAACCTTTTATCCAAATTGATTTACGACCAAAAAATGGAAAGTTCCTTTTTTTATTTTTTATTTTGAAGCCTGAAATAAATTCTTTTTTATTTTTTTAATTCGTTCCAACCTACAAATGTCCTTTATGCAGTAGACACGATAAACTCCACGTGTCCCATAACAGAAGACATTTGAAATTAATTTTAACTTAAAAACATTTAGAGTGGGATATAGTTGTTAAAAATAAAAGAATAATGAAACTCAGGGAAAATTCGAAATGAAAATTCCCTTACAACGATTATATCATTTTTATAGACCTATTGTAAGGATGTTTGGCAAGATAATTCATCCAATTCACGAAGACGGGAAAAACTCGTAGTAAATATTTTTTAATAATAAATAATATAATTCATCAATAAGCTATTTACAGTAATATAATTTAGAGAGCAAATATGTCCAAATTTGCAGGGAAATCTGAAAGACAAGAAATACATAATAAAATTCATAACACCCTAATCCTGTGCACAAGTCAGCATTCTATAATCTCATATGCTTACCTCAGGGAAAGGGTGAATCATGGTTTAGCCTTGTTGAGTGTAACTTACAATTACTCACATCGTCAGCCATCAAGAGGCAGCATAACGTAAGGGTTAAATTCGTCATACATTCCACCAAAAGGACATGCCGGATCTTAGAAGCGTGAAATTGACCCATTATGGTCCAGCTGTTCTTCGCCCCCCCACTTCTCCCCCAACCATACATGTGATACACAAAATTTACTGGTATTATTCCTGGCGTGAAATATATTTGCATAACAAGATATTTATATTAGAGACTTATATCCTGAAGAATGGAAATGGGCTATAGTGAAGCGCACAACAGGCAGGTGGAGTAGAGAGCCAATAGTTTCGTTGAAATACTGACGTTCAACAAACGGAACAAGCAGACCCAAAATTTTGTATTTTGTCTTTACTTGGAGAGAGAGAAAAAGATGTCCAATTCTTCACATTTTTTTTTTAATTCAGCGCTAAGCGCTCTCGAAGACTATTGTCTCCATCTTCAGAGCTCCCACATAAAAACAACAACGTCAGTAAAATCTATACACATTACAACAAGGTCATTAATTATTAATGCTAATATCAATAAATAAAAACACAAAATAAATATCTAAAATAAGTGAATATAAATAAATAAACTTAAGTCGAATCTTAAAATAATATACGGAGGGTGAGAGATCCATTGGGGTATAGCTAAAAAATATCTACTGACCTACTTGCATGCGCTCATTGGGAAAGACAGCAAGACACTGGCTGATGCGCGGGAGATAAGATCGAGGTCCAGTACCCCCACCATTGCAGACATATAGCAATCGGTCTTCTTGTTCAAACAGCGAATAGCAATAAACATCTTGTTCATGGCAATCTCCAGACCTTCCAATGAACTAAGTTTTTTACCCTTTTTGGCCTTGTGTAATACCGACACGAAGACAGAAAGATTTTGTCTTTCTTAATACGGTGGTATTTCATTATCAAGCAAATGGAGAAATAAAAAAAAATGCAAAAATAAAATCATGCCTCAACGAACTACCACTTGGCTGTTCTTGAGTAGGATAAACAACTCCTTTTTACACTTTACTCTCTTGGCAAAGGCTTAGTTGGGCGATCTAATAAAGTACAAGGTAAGCCTGGTATATTGAATAGACTTTAGAAGACCTTTTCCAGGGTCTTGATAAGACGAGGTGTTTATTATGAGAGGCCCAGGAGGAGATAGGAAGAGCATGGAGCTACATCCGTAGGGACAGGGCTAATGTCGAGTCTTCTCACGTTTCCTCCGCTAACGATCTCATCCCCTATTTTATCACCGCCAATTTTAACCCCCCGCCAACGGAGATTATCTACCACCCTTCTGCCAACATTAATTTTTTTCCTGCCAATCTCCCACTTGAATTCATTTCAACAAAATTCAGGAGCCGACGGGCTAAGGAATAACGACAAATCTCTTGTTTTCTAGTGATTACCTTTTTTCTTTTCTTTTGGATTTTATTTTTTGGTAGTAACTTTGTTCTTGTCTCAGAGGTCATGTTCGATTTTTAAAGAAACAATGCTACTTAGTTACGCGATGCGCTGACAATTATTATTCTCAACTATTCACAGATTCTAACTATCATAATGTCCAGATCATATCCATAACTTCGTATAATAAAATATTATTACCATATTATTATTATACAAATTAAAAATTAGGAGGAACAGATCTTATTAAGCATGTATAATTATCATTAAGTTTTGAGTTTTTGCGAAATTGAATAGCAAAATTTTCACATGTAGCTATTTATCCTGGAAATGTGTTAGCCTTAAAACGAAAACTAATAGTTTATGAGGTCATGAACAGATCAAATTGACACAGCCATGTCTGAATTTATTATAAACTGGAATTGATTTGTGTGTAGTGATGTCAGAGAACACTTCAAACACTGGACAGTTTTGAGAAAAAGCGCCTGCAAAAAAAGTGGGATTAAACGATATACATAACGTATGTTGGATGGTTACTCAAATGCTAAATGTCACTGCTTGATGATTGTTTTTATTAGCATAACACTTTAAGAGCGGCAGCACAATTATTAGTGCTTATTTATACACATTTAGTTACAGTTAAACCTCATAGAGCACTAATGATTGACTCAAGGTTCTGATTGCACTCTATAAGCTAAATAAATTATGTACAGAGAAAGAACGATCAAAGTCCGTTTGCATTACGAAAGAACGGACATAGTCCGTGAGTTTTGACTATCCCCGCACAAAAACCAGTAGGAATTGTGATGAATTCAGAACTCATATTAAAAGAATGAAAATAGAAATATGGAAAGAAGAATATATTGAAAAATTGAATTCATTTTCAAAATAAAAGAAAGACTTTAGACATTGAGAATGGAATACATAAACAAAGAGGTAAAAATTTACCAAATATTAGTAACGGCTGTTAGTTAGCCGTAACAGCAGTTTAGCCCGAGCTCAAAATCAACAGATGTTGTATTATATCAGATTACATACATAGTCAATATATCTATGATATTTTTTATTTTTGAGGTTGTACTCATGACGGGATTTTCGAAATATTTCTTCAAATGTCCATCGATCCTAATATTTGTCTGTTACCACTCTAGCGGTCGCGATTCTGATTTAACCGTTACCAAACTCGATATTTAATCGTTTTATGTCAAAATAAAGATCAAGTTCGTTAACGGCTGAAATCAGACCAGTGGGGGGTTTAGAGGGGAGGATTTTCGAAATATCTCCGTTACTATACGTCGGAACGAAAAATATTACAGAACCAATCATATTGCAAATTAAATTTACTCTAAACATTGTTCTATACATTTATTCTCTATCTTGAATATTAACTGTAAATATTTGCATTTGTATTATGCAAGTGCTCGGCATCAGTGGCTATGTTCGGTCTTTCATCCGTGAGCTCTGGCGGCCGTTTTCGTAACTATTTGTCCCTCGTGAATAGGTTTAGAGGTTTCTTACTTCTACAGCTGTTATTAGGCTGATTTCTCTATTGTAAAACTTCACATGAGAAATCTGCTTAGTTTACGCAGCCCCTGAGTGACGGACTTTTTATTTATTTGAAGAGCTCCGCAACTAGGCGATGCCGCTCAGTACCATTTATTTGAATTCTAAATTAAAATCACAATTAGTCTACAACTAACTGAGCTATAAATATAACTTTGAATTACTGAATATCTATGATATTGTGGCATAAATCCTCTGGGAGTGATGAAGAATTTGAATTTGTAGTTATAATAAAATAGAGGAATTAGGCAATGCAATAATATAATACATATTTAAAAGATTGAAAATGATTCACTTAAGTTCTATAGCTGCATACAGAACGTTTACTGAAGGAATTTGGGTACTGGGAAGGTGCCAGGAGCAGTGATATTACAATACATATGAGGTGACTGTTTACATAAAATGGTGCCTATATACGATACATAAAAGAGTAATTGGCACTGGAGAATAAGTGTGACAGAAAAAAGATATAAGCGTGTTAATATAAAACGTTCCACGCAGGACTGCGCCACTAAGCATACTTCCCACGAGCTGGTATGTGTCGCTCAGACGATCCAACTCACAATCTGTTCTTTATTTCTCACGCAGTACGAAACCTTTGTAAACAAGATCGATGTATCAAATGGACGATAAAATTTCAAGTGATTCAGTAACTCAAAAAATTGCAAGAGAAGAAGTGGAGTTTTACTGTAGGCTGAATACTAAAGAATGCAAATATCTCCGATAATATTCTAGATACAAAATAAATGTATACAACAAAATTTATAGTAAATTAATTTGAAGCAATATTGGTTACATTCAATTTTTCGGTACGTCATATAATAATGGAGATATAACCCCCCACACATTTCTTCCTCTGGTCCAATTTCATTCATTAACTAATGTGTCTTTAGTTTTACAGAAAACTTTAATTATGCAACAACAACATAAAAATACTCTGGAAAACTAGATATGCTTGGACAGTAAAGTTTATTTATTTTTTTAAATAAAGTATTATTATACTTTTGAACATAGAGGGAACAATAACTAGCCAAGTATTTATAATAACAAAAAGCCAAGGATTAGCCTATGGGATGCCAGATTATTTGTTTATGTCTTATTACATGGTATTAAGTATAATCATTAATAATGTGTTCCTAAAAAATAATTCTTCTGCACTTGAATGTATTTTTATGGAGTTGTTTGGATATGTAGGGAGAGAAAAATAGAAGAGGATATTCGGGCGGTATTTTCTATCGGGAAGATAAAATTCCCGCAGAACGGGAGGGAGCTGGTCATTATGTCGCAGATTAACACATAATTGACTTTGCATTTGTCCCACCGGCTTCCCTGTCAGTAGTGTATTCGTTAGAGGTTAACGGAGATTCAAATGGCTTTGGGGAAAATACTAGAGCCGTGGTATTAACGTCCAACTCATGGCATGAAAAATATTTTCAAATGTCCATCGATCATACCCAGGAGATGACTAAAACGAGGACGTGTTACGTTTATTACACAATCAGTAATAAACGTTGTTTATTAGAGTTCATTTGGGTTGCGAAATTAAAGACACGAGCTTTAGAGTTTTTATCACTGCACAATTTATTTAGCAATGCACTAAACACTTGGGTAATTATCATTAACTTCTACTCACAGTATGCGCTGATAGCTTCACTGTTCTTCTTATTGCACAGTCCACAATAACTCACCCACGATCACTGAAGTTCATAAAAACATGGTACTGAACTGATCTTCTCAAAGTTAACGGTACTGCACTGTCCCTTTACTTTTACACGGTTCTTTACATTGAAAACGCCACAACTCAGTTCTTCACATAAAACACTTCACCGCACTGCAACCAAAACCACTGTACACAGACTAAGGCTGCTCTGAACGCAGTGTCGATCACTTGAAGAAAGTTGAGAACAAACTAAACTCTCGGAGCAGGCTGGGCTTCTTTTTTAGCTCGTCGGCTTACATCAAAGGAGACGTGTCCAGACACTTCCAGATCCTGGAAGCTTTTTGCCGAGAACGGTCTATAATATCGGTCGGCTCCTTTGATCTACTTCGCACTTCTTAAATATGTGATAACCCCTGTTTAATTTTTCATATACGTACTTTTCGCAACAATATCTCTGTTATTATACCTCGTCTCGAAACATTGTATAGAACCAATCTTATTGTAAAATATAATGTACTATAAATATTGCTATATACATTTATTTTCTATCTTGAATATTAACCGAGATATTTGAATTTTCCATCTTATTCAATGTAGTCATATTAATTATAAGCTCTTATGTAAAGAACCACTTCATTCCAAGATTTAATCCCAAATATTGTTGTCATTGAACTACTTTGTGAGATATATGCAAGTACGTTCTGTTGAATCCACCTCTCTTCTTTTGTTATTGGACTACTAAAATTTGAGTGATTGAGATAAAAATTAGTCTAATACATTATAACTTACAGTACTAGATATAGTAAATAATTTTTTATAAAATTAATGTGTTTTATTCCGACATATTTCAGTAATTGTTTTTCTTTCTGGTGAAGAATATTTCTATCTATCTGTTCAGCTCTGAGCGGTTGGCAGACCTGTTTGTTATCAATTCAGTTGCTTTCCGTTGGTAGGTTATTAAAATTGACAGAAAGATTTCTCAATACTATATGTATTTATTCGCTTAATATTCTCAATGGTGTTAAGTATTAATAATATGTAGATTTTTCTATTGAAAAACTTCCCGTTGGAAATTTGCTAAGTCTACGCATCCCCTGTATGACGGACTTTTTTGAATACGATGTTACAATAGCCGAGAGATCCAGAATAAATTATTTCCGATAGCAAGGTTACCAAAATTCCAACTTGGACCACAAGTCTATTTTGGAATTTAAAAGCATTATACTAGTGGCAGTGTGTCCAATAAAACGTTCTCTAGCCAAAAATTTAGTCTCACTAATTGGGGTTTAGTCAATATTATAAAGTAAAAAACACAATGTAAATTCCATCTTTTATAAAATTAAAGTATTTATTAACGTCCACTTTTTGCAACTAAGGCTAATTGGGACTGGTTATCTACAGGTTACCCATTTCTAGCCACAGTGGGACTAAGGATTTTATTTAATGAAACTTAATAAATTCCTCTGTTCAGGTGGGAATCGAACTCGCCAATCTAGGTTTACCATGTGAGATTAAGGTCAACGCTTTAACTCACATGGTTAACCAGAGCCCACACCAAAAAAAAATAAAAACCCATCTTTGTGCAAAATTTCGTCGCTAGGTATTCTAAGATTTCCTACGAAATTGATACCTCCTAATGGTCATGTTCTCTAATAATAATATTTTGTAAATGGTATTTGAACTTTTTAGTCGGAAATGAGGCGTTTGAGGACCAGGTTCTATCATTGCAAAATGCACCAGGACATGGTGCATACAGAAGATTAAAAACTAAATGCTGAATAAAAATCACAACCTTCTTTAACTCCTCCATCCCTTCATGCCAGTTGAAAACAAACAGAGGTTCAGTGATATACAAGGTTACTGCTAATGTGAGATAAGTAATTATCTATATCTCAATATTTCAGTTCAGGAAAAATGTATATAACAAAAGTTGTAGTGTATTAACTTTGTTACAAAATGGCTTACGTAATATTTTCTATTCTACTCGTGATTATCAAATACTCCAATTTGTTTTTTTCGCTGTGTTAATTCATGCCTAAATACCCAACTATTCGGAATACGAGGAATGTATATTTAATATTGTAAATATATAGTCTCTATAATTGATAATGAAAATATTAAAGACTCCTATATTAGAAACAATCTTTGGAAGTGTGTGCCGAACAAGTGTAAACTTTCGAAAATGTAAATTAGCAATGTAATTACAACAAAAAATAATAATTAAATGTATATATTACTAACTATTTAGACCACATAATAAAGCTACATGAATAATAATGAATACCTGAAGGTTTTTGAATCTGTGAGGAGTAAAGAGCCTACGTGCAACCCTCGCCCAAGGCCTCTTCCTGGCCAGGACCACTTTGGGTCTTCCTGACGAATCGACCAGGAGGAGAGAATCCTGCACTTCTGATCCTGGCTCATCTTCTTCCAGGATAGAGTCTGCATTATGGCTCTGAAACATAAAATATATACCCATAATTTATTAACGAAATGCAACTATATAATATATATATATATATATATATAATTTATCTCTATATTTATGTTCTTCGAAAAGTGTAATTTAGGAATATCGGAAGAAATTCAACCCAATCGCCAAGCAACGTGTTTCTTTGTGGAAGCAAAACGTTCATATGGGAATTGCCTATGGCTTACCCAATGACTTATACAAGATATTTTGACCGAAGGCAGCCTATACATTAACAACATATTCTCATGCCTTCACAAAATTCAAATTTACGACAAAATTTAACATACAAATTAAGTCTGCGCAATACAAAAAGATTTGAAATTATATGAAGAAATTGTATTATATACACTTGTGTATCTATCTATCTATCTATCTATCTATCTATCTATCTATCTATCTATATATATGTATATATATATATATATATATATATATATATATATAAACCGCCAAAAACCATTAGTTTCCAATAACATTGTTGACTTCCGAAATAGTTTATAGCACACATCTTGTTTTTACTTCGGGATACGTCAAAAGTGTATATGATAAAAGTTACTTTATATAACATAATAATCAAATTTTATTATATGCATGTTTGCCGAAAAACCAATAGGAAACGAAATATTTCAGGCTTCCCTTATAAACCCCAATAAAAATATTCATATAGCTTATAAACAAAGAAGTATTAATACTCACCCACTTACGGAGTTTCATTAAGATCAGTTTAGTCTTTTCGCCCCTTAACATTTTTTACTGCCACTATTCTGACTTTTTGATTTTTAAATTCCAATTTCTTTCTGAGCGTTCATCATGTTCTGATTCCAATCGTTTGCAGAATGGTCAACCCGTTTCCATGTCTAATTTCCTTTCATAGAACGAAAAAATCACGAGTGAACGTAATCGCCGTGAAATGATGAAATTTTTTGAGGTGAATAATGATCAAATGGTGGGCTCTCACCGTATTTTATCGGCTGTAAAATTAAAAAAACTGGGAAAACGCAAAGTACCCAGACATATTCACTTAGTAAAAAGCGGGCAACAAATTACAAATGACTTGAATGGGGCAAATCTACTGCGTAGAATGTTTGAAAAGGGCTTCAATTAAAAAAAGGGGCATTAAAGAAAACTTCATTCTCATTCAGCTTTATTTAATTTTTGTATTTTAAAATTAATTCGCTAAATAGTCCAATTCAAATGTGTCTTTTATCTTTTCTTATTCGTTTTGCGTACCTTGAGATAATTTTATTTTCTCGAAAACATACATAAGATTCCTGAAATCTGCTTGTTTTGAAGCATAAAAATTACCATATTGGTCCATAACACGGTAACAAAAGTCTGATACAGTTGGCATTTCAGCAAATTCCGCCTCACAGTCAGCTGATCCCAATAACTGCCAAAATTCATCATTCTGCCTTAGGATTATTTACTCGCCCTTCCACTATCGTTCGCGAGTCTAAGGAAATAGAGAAGCACTTGCAACTTGCAATTTAGGGATATGAAGTAAATACAATTTCGAAGGCAATCTTCCGCTTCACCTAAAGAACACCGAGGCATGAGGCATGACATTATCAAGTATCTGTCAGCAGCTTTAGGTTAACTATGCCTTGACTCACGCGACTACCCAGCGCACATAACCTAATTAAGTAATCAATTGTATTTAAATAATCACGTATGAAATATAACCCCACAAAGAAATATTTAAAGGAAAATGTGTACGTTTTGTGATATCACACATTAAATAGAATTAAAAAAGTTTTGAAGTCTAACATATCAAGTTTCAGATATTATACACGTACTTTCAGGTGTAAGATAAAAGTAATTGTTAAATCGGAAGCCGGAGTTTAAAAAAAAAAAAAAATCACCCTTTCAATTAAAAGTTTTAGCAAAGTTAAAATTGTATCAGTTGTAAAGCCTCTCTAAGCCAGTACATGAAGTTATATTCACTGTCCTCGTATTAATTCACAGGAAAAAGCTTGTCATTTAATGGGACCCTACAACTTCCACTTTGAATTTATTATCGTTACCAATACATTTTAAAAAGCTCCGACCTTTCATTCACTCGAGTCCAATTTTATTTTTTGTGTATTAATTGAATTCTCCAGTTAAATAAAAAAAGCCTTTTAATGGATATTTACTATCTCAGAGACATTTCAGACATTATTTTCTCAGTGCAATATTCAATGGGGAATTTCACCCGACTGGTCTTAACTCTGTCGATCCCTTTTCATAGCTCTTTTCTACAGCGTTAAAAATTTCATAACATTCAAGCCGATTTCCATAAGTCAGATTTCCAGGGGCTGCGTTAACTAAGCAGATTTCCCAAGTATGTCCGGTATTTGCGTTCATCTCAAAACGTGAAAGTTCAAAGAGAACAATATGTGGTAGTTATGCTTCAAATAAACGGCTTCATAACATGACAGCTTATTTTTAATATGACATGAGTAGGAGTGGGTTTTTACTGATGACTGGAAACTAAAAAATACAAATAACTTGGTTAATAATCAAGATAGAAAATTACATTTATAATAAGATTGATTCTATACAATTTTTCGATCCGATGCATAACAACGGAGATATTTCAAAAATTCAAAATTCTCCCCCCTATAAACTTTTAATGTTGGTATTTATTTGTCTTAAATGATTTTCAAAAGTATATACTTAATAAACAAAACGTTAGTGTTCTTGTACTTTTCATTAGAGCTTGACAAGGTGCCTAGGTTGCAGGTAAATTATGAAGAACTAGGAACAAAAATGATCTATAACCTATAAGTTTTTTTTTCTATTTTTCCAGTATTAAAATGTTCATAGATATAATTTTTCATGTTATTTTTATTTTTTGGTTTTATGAGTTGCACAGTGGCAACTAAATACTACTAATTGTTCAAATTCAAAAAGTGTTTATTATACAGAACAGTAAATCTATAAACTAAAAGTCCGTCACGCAGGCGCTGCGTAAACTAAGCAGATTTCCCACGTGAAGTTTTACAATAGAGAAATCTGCCTAATAACAACTGTAGTAGTAAGAAACCTCGAAACCTAAAACATTATTTAGGGCGTAATAACCCAGTAGTTTCTAGCCCCAAAAAACAGTTAACCTAACCTCTAAACCTATTCACGAGGGACGAATAGTTATAGAAACGGCCGCCAGAGCTCTCGGCGGAAAATCCGAACATAGCCTACTGGTGACCACGTGCAGAATACAAATGCAAATATCTCGGTTAATATTCAAGATCGAGAAAACATGTATATAACAATATTTATAGTAAATTTAATTTGTAATAAGATTGATTCTGTACAATTTTTCGATCCGACGAATAGTAACGGAGATATTTCGAATTTTCGAAAATCCTCCCCTCTAAACCCCCCCTCCCCGTGGTCCGATTTCAGCCGTTAACGAACTTGATCCTTGTTGTTACATAAAAATAATAAATATCGAGTTTTGTAACGATCAAACAAAAATTGTGACTGATAGAGAGGTAACAGACAAATATATATATATATATATATATATATATATATATATATATATATATATATATATATACAGTTTTGAACGGACCTCATTTTCGTCATCTACTAGGTAGGATCGATGGACATTTGAAGAAAAATTTCGAAAATTCCATCATGAGTACAACCTCAATAGCTGATTTCCCTTAAGGGAAATCTGCTAAAAATATGTTACTTATTTTGGATTTGTATTAGCTAAGGTCAATTGAGTCAATTTCTTTATAGAAATTAAAAAAAAATGTATTCTCTAAAAATGGATTATTTTGTTGAGTGAAAGAGTTCAGCGGAGAAGAAAATTTCATGATTAATAATAAAAATATCCTTCGGCCTATCGACCAGAAGACTGAGCTCGAAGGGAAGGCAAAAAATGCTTTGGACATTCCCCCAGGTTGTAGCTCATGTTTTTATATTGTTCTACAATGGCAGTGTGTGAGCCAGTATTGTTCGTGTTTTGCAATAACAGCTTTATATTGTGTTTTTTTTTTGTATTTAATATAACAGATTTCATGCTGGAACATCTTTTAGATAATTTATTACAATACATCATAATTCCAATCAGTTACTCACTCACCCCATTAACTTTTATCACAAAAATCTATTAAAAAATAAATGCTGACAAAATGACAAAGCAAGTGGAGTGACACAGAAAAGGAGCAATCATTAAAAGTCTTCAGACTAGAAATCAAAATTCGACTGACAAACAAGATATTCAAACCGTACGTAAAACTGATCAGTTTACTTACTGAACATGGAAGAACCCAATACTACTTAAACAGATTCGAACTGACACAAAATAACTCATGATGATGTGGCAAACTAACTATTTAAACTTACAGAAACCTCTTTTATGAATACCTTTTAGCAGATTTCTCTAGAGGGAAATCAGCTATTGAGGTCGTACTCATAACGCGGTTTTTGAAAAATTTCTTCAAATGTCCGTCGATCTCCTAGGTAGATGACGAAAATGAGGTCCGTTCAAAATTATATATATATATATATATATATATATATATATATATATATATATTATATTTATATTTATTTGTCTGTTAACACTCTAGCGGTCGCAATTTTTGTTTAATCGTTACCAAACTCGGTATTTAATCGTTTTATGTAAAAAGAAAGATCAAGTTCGTTAATGGCTGAAATCGGACCAGTGGGAGGGGGAGTTTAGAGGGGGGATTCTCGAAAATCCAAAATATCTCCGTTACTATACGTCGTGTATAAAAAGTGTATAGAATCAATCTTATTTCAAATTACATTTACTATAAATATTGTTATATACATTTATTCTCTATCTTGAATATTAATCGAGATATTTGCATTTTTATTAAGTGTAACGGACGAGCTATGGTCGAAAGCTAGTTTGGCCGTTTCCGTAACTCATAGGCTCTCGAATGGAGATTTCTTTATTGTATAACTTTATGTGGGAAATCTGCTTAGTTTACGCAGCCCCTGCGTGACGGATTTTTGATGATTAACGCTAGACAAGTTCTTAGGATGAACATGCGACAATGGGCTTTATACGAACACACTTTCCTTCTTCAACCTGCCGGCTGTTAAAGGCCATAGTTCTTGTGTGGCTTTTTATTTCTAAATCAAATCCGTCATGCAGGGGCTGCGTAAACTAAGCAGATTTCCCGCAAGCTGCTGGAATTCTTAATAGAAATCCGATGAATTGAATTGGGGGTTTACTTAAGACTAAAAACAAGAAAGCAGTTATAAATCTCTTAATATTTGAGTTACGAAAAAATGGTATCGCGCAACAATTGTAGAGCTTCAATAGTTTCTCAAGGTTTGTTCTGCAACATTCTTTTCAACTCCACTCATAATGAACGAGATATATTGAATTCACTCTCCATTCCCAGCTTAAATACCAAATATTGTTGTCAGTTGATCATTACTGGATGAGGTATATTTGAATTCGTTGGTTGATGATGTTACTAATAAAAATTTTATTTCATGACTTGAAAATATTTATTTGATCTATATACCATCCTCAATACTCAACCATTTCAGTCAACTCTGAAGATCATATTCGTTAATGGTGGAAATAGGATCAGGACCACGGGGGGGGGGGAAGGAAGAGGTTTAGTGTCCCCGTAAAGGGAATAAAAAGGGGATCCATCACAAAAGGAATTACTAACCGTTAATCCCATATCATTAAATTTGGTAGTCTATGAAATAATTTACTTAAATTGTTTGCGTATTTTTTCTTATTAATAAAGTATTATGTTACACCACCATATGCTCTCTTTTAATCTTCTTTTGTGCCTATCTCCGTAGGTCACGAGGAAACGACACAACAAATAGTAGTAATATTCTTCTTTTGAAGGATAAGGTTTTTTTTACATATAATACTCACGTTTACATATTTATTTATGTTTCAAGACTAGAAGTAATTTAAATAGGGCATGGACATTTGGACACTCTAGTCGATAAAATAGGTAAATATTAATTTAAGAATAAAAGATACTGCTTTGTTTTCTTTTTACTTGCCAGAGGATCAGAAATAGGACTGGGGAAATGAAAATAGGAGAGAAAAGAGGTGCAATATAAGCAAGGATGAAAGAAGAGTGAAAAAAGTGGAAGGAATCTCCTAAGAGGACCTTTGAAGGCAAGAAATGGGATTCATGACCACCTGGAATGAATAACCATCACTAGTTCAGTGTCTACAAATAGTAAATACATAATAATGGTATTCATTCATCACAAATCATCCAATATCAACAGACCCTGACTTTGCGATTTAATATTAAGGTTAATATTTTTATCTGTCAACACTTTTTTTATGATATCTAATTGTGTACAATAAATGGTTGTTCCTTACTCCATTTCTTTTCAATTATCTGCAAGTTGTAATAAAGGTAAAATAGTATTAATGAAGTTTCTAAATTGTGTTTTCCAATTTTTATATTACGCCGTACAGTGCACTCAAGATGAGTGTACTCCCTTGAAAGTAAGCTTTTACTACTTGTGAAAATTGACCATTTTATAAAAACACTTATGAGCCATACATAAAAAATATATTACTATACATAATTATAAAAAGGGAGTAGGATACTTCTAAAAGCCCCCACAATAAATCTACCTGTAAAATATTTTTCTATTATTCAATATTGCCTTGGTAAAATAAATAATAATCATTGTATAAAACTATATATATATATATATATATATATATATATATATATATATATATATATATATATCACGAGTCAGGGAGAAAAATCAAAAGGTAAATAGCCGATTGACAGGTTTGAGTTTAAATGACAGAATGAAAGACCAGGAAATAGAGAGGAAGAGAACTACTTTTTTTCGTTATATATCTGGCACTGATATTCTGCTGTGGTTGTGGTATTTATATATATTTCTATTTATTTCATCTGGAACAAGTTGCCTCTACGCTTCAATATCTTTATTAAATCTATAGTAAAGCCACATATTCAATTCATTACATATTCACTAGTACACTTAAAAAAGAAACCCTGTTTAAAAATAATATACATTATAAAAACTCAGACACGCGGGACCGTAGATACAATGCTGATTTCCCAAACTGTATCTCATTCCTGAAAATATTACGTCATCGACCCATTATTACTCTTTATTCGTCGCTATATGAACCCTATCTATTTGAGATGTTCAATAATATAATAATACAACATGAAAATACATTGAGTGGAAATAGGGATCTCTGCATGCAGGAAATAAAGAAGTATAAATATATCCGCAAATGGTCATGTTTGAGCAAATATATAGAACAACAAGCTATTTTATAGAAAATAATCGGATGAAGTCACAGGGAATCCTATAGTAACATATTTTTCAAGAGGTCACTGATGATGGAGCGTATGCTCTGAAAGCGCTCTGTCGCATAGAATAAACCACTGTGAAGGAACGAGACCTACCTTTTCTTACCTGAGATAATATTCCCTTTA
This sequence comes from Riptortus pedestris, assembly GCA_019009955.1. NCBI lineage: Eukaryota > Metazoa > Arthropoda > Insecta > Hemiptera > Alydidae > Riptortus > Riptortus pedestris. The sequence continues at coordinate 84,788,925 of CM032230.1, read as the reverse complement.
CCATCCCGTACCTCAAAAGTGGATATATTTTGTTTATTTATACAGAAGCACCCGCATCTTGGCGATTTGGCTCAAAGTTTCACAATGTAAAATGAAAACAAAATTATAGAAAAATAACAAAAACTGAAACAACAAATAAAAATTAAATACAACAAATAATCACTAAATACTAGTAATAAAGACAATTAATAAACATAAGATATAAACAAACATAAATAAACATTAGATAAACAAATATAAATAAACATTAGACTAGTAATAAAGACAATAATTTAAAATGGTTTTAATAAAAAAATTATGTTATTCCTATATACTAGTACATTTATATTATTTTTTTTAATTTTATTTATTTAGTTTTGTACCCCATAGCGATGGTGATTTGCATTATTAGGATGATATATTTACTCCTCCATGTGCTTACCTTTTTTTGTACTTTTATATTATGGAAAATATTTCTTTAATATGTGATTCTTTCTCATGTCCGTGCTTTGTCCAAAGAATATAATAAAAATTAACCCTTTTAAATCTTTTTAGGCATGCTGTAGACCTATTCTATTTTGTATTATATGATTTCGTAAAGGTTGATGTGTTTTAGATATGTTAATGGATGTAGACAATCCTTCCAAATTAATTAATTAATTAAAAAGGGGATATAGACAATCCTTCCTTAGCCTCATTAGCAAAAATCGGGCAGTTATAAATATAATAATTATTATTGTTTTACCTGTGAACCATGGAACAGCAGGTATTTAACGAATATTCACGAAACTGTTATCGTTCAGAGGTAAACAAATCTGGAATCCCATCAAAACAACAGTTGCACCAACCTAGCATTCAGGGGAAAAATATGATAATATTCTGCTGGGTATTATCCAGTTTGATATTAAGTCGGAATTAATTAGCTAACTGTGTTACCGGCATCCATGTAACCCCTTGTTTTCCTTTCTGTATACTGGTTTAGATTAATATCGTGAGATGACCGTGATGAAACTTTTTATGTGATTCTTTTTTAGTGGTTTTCTAGCAAGGATATATTAGTTCTCTTTAACTCTGCTATCGTATATGTTTTTATACGTCTGACTACAAGAAGGTATATTTTAGTACTCCCGTCCTGTATTAATCCGGTCCACCATATTTATATAGATATTAAATTATTTATTTTATAATATGAACAATTTCATTTTTGGTTAAAAAAAAGGCCTATATCTGCCTTATAATATACGTGCAGTGATTTCTTTCGAAAATTTTAAACAATAGTTCGTGAGTATTTTAAATTCATTTTATCATATTTTGAATAGTTTATAGATAATGTAGTCAATGCTTTTATTTTCAGAAGCTCTAATTATGAACAAGCAACAAGAAATTAATAATTACTAGAAGTGTGAGTTGAAATATAAATTGTTGGTTATTTGAGGAAATCATATCCATCAATAACACAAATAGCCTGTAACATGAGAAGTAAAAGTGGTATTCACTTTTTTTACCCCGGATAAAACCATTTAGACAAATTATTATTAGAATTGCTGTTATCTGGAAACTAATTGATGTACTAATGGTTTGCCGTCGAAATGTAATTACGGATACTGGACAACGGATACAATAAATAATCCATTTATTGCCTTCAAATTATTTGTATTTATAGTTTTTAGCATGAAGAGTGTAATGCCCATTGAACATTGGCAAATTTATAGGATAAAATAAATCTCGTCAAAATAAAGCGGTATCGTATTCTCAATGATATTAGCATCCGAATAATGATGTTAGCAATGATGATGTTAGCATCCGAAATAATGATGTTAGCAATGATGATGTTAGCATCCGAAATAATGGTGTTAGCAATGCTGATGTTAGCATCCGAAATAATGATGTTAGCATCCGAAATAATGATGTTAGCAATGATGATGTTAGCATCCGAAATAATGATATTAGCAATGATGATGTAAGCATTCGAAATAATGATGTTAGCAATGATGATGTTAGCAATGATGATGTTAGCATCTGAAATAATGATGTTAGCAATGATGATGTTAGCATCCGAAATAATGATGTTAGCAATGATGATGTTAGCAATGATGATGTTAGCATCTGAAATAATGATGTTAGCAATGATGATGTTAGCATCCGAAATAATGATGTTAGCAATGATGATGTTAGCAATGATGATGTTAGTATCCGAAATAATGATGTTAGCAATGATGATGTTAGCATCCGAAATAATGATCTTAGCATCCGAAATAATGATGTTAGCAATGATGAAGTTAGCAATGATGATGTTAGAATCCGAAATAAAAAAATACTCATTTCCCTAATATATATATATATATATATATATATATATATATATATATATATATATATATATATATACAAATAATTTCCCAATTCTAATCAGGCATTTTCATAAAACTCAAATAAAGTCTTTGGTACCCGGAAAGTGGAAATCAATATTTCAAAATTCATAAATCTATGTAACGATTAGGACTAAAATCGTTACTCTAAACACAATTCGTTCATTACACTTTCTTGATAAAACCAGTGTTAACAAAGATATTGATGAATATGTATTGTCACATTGAAGTAAAGCCCTCACCCCTTTTCCTAGCTTCTGTTGTCACCTTGGAACAATTGACTCCCAAATATTAAAGAAATCGTCCTAGTAGGTTTTGGAGTATTGATTAACAAACGGGTGGACAGCACAACAGGCAGACAACATATTAAATTTTGATACCATTATTCTTAGAATGGACTGAAATGAGAAAACCATGTATCGCCACCTAATTTGAATAGAAAATTTTTCCCTTAAGGGAAATCAGCTATTGAGGTTGTACTCATGACGGAATTTTCGAAATTTGTCTTCAAATGTACATCGATCCTACCTAGTAGATGACGAAATTGAGGTCCGTTCAAAACTGTATATATATATATATATATATATATATATATATATTTGCCTGTTACCGCTCTAGCGGTCGTAATTTTTGTTTGATCGTTACCAAACTCGATATTTAGTCGTTTTATGTAAAAAGAAAGATCAAGTTCGTTAACGGCTGAAATCGGACCAGTGGGAGGGGGGGGGGTTTAGAGGGGAGGATTTTCGAAAATTCGAAATATCTCCGTTACTATACGTCGGATCGAAAAATTGTACAGAATCAGTCTTATTGCATTTTTGAGAACAAACTAAATTCTCGTTTCATTTTGTTTTTTTTTTTACCCGAGATCCAGTAGGGAATTAGATGACGGTTGGGAGACAGAGTGACCTGCCGTGGTTGTCCCGACAGTTCCCCTTCTACTGAATACTGAACTAAACTCTCGGAGCAGGCTGGGCTCCTTTTATAGCTCGTCGGCTTACATCAAAGGAGACGTGTCCAGACACTTCGAGGTCCTTGACGCGTATTGCCAAAAACGGTCTATACCATCGATTGGCTCCTTTGATGCCATCGGGTGGCTACTTCGGACTTCTTAAATATGTGATTAGCTCTGTTTAATGTTTCATATACGTAGTTTTCACAACAATACATATGTATGTGTGTGTGTGTTTAATTGTTTGTTAACGCTCTAGCGGTATTTAATCGTTTTATGTAAAAAGAAAGATCAAGTTCGTTAATGACTGAAATCAAACCAGTGGGAGTAGAGGAAGTTACTGAGGTGATTTTCTAAAATTCTAAATATCTCTGTTATTATATGTCGCATCGAAACATTGTATAGAACCAATCTTCTTGTAAAATAAATTTACTATAAATATTGTTATATACATTTATTCCCTATCTTGAATATTAACCGAGATATTTGCATTTTTATTAAATCTGGGCGGCTAACGGACGTGTGACTTTTCCGTCAAAAGCTAGTTCGGCCGTTTCCTTAACTGCTCGACTCTCGTGAAATTTCTCTATTGTAAAACTTCACGTGGGAAATCTGCTTAGTTTACGCAGCCCCTGCGTGACGGTCTTTATTAATATAGATTACGTTTTTAAAATATTTCTACACACCACAATAAGGGTAATAAAAAATATCGGAACATTGGCAAAACTGCTAGAATAGAGTTCTTTCCACCACCGTACGTGACCAAAGCATCACTTGATGATTTAGATTTTTTTTTCTTTTGGTTTAATAAAATGATCCTTTCATTCAACAGAATTTCCTACACCGTATTAGGAAAAATACTCACATTTACATTATTTAAACAGCTGATTTGGCGACTTCCAATCAAATCAGAAGAGTGTTCAGCTTTCACAAGTTGCGAAAAGCAGCTGTTCTTTATTCTGACATCTTTATTGGTTTCGGCGAGCTGCATAACGAAAGGAGGAATGGCGAGATTGGGGGAAAGAATTCCAGTAAGAGGGAAGGCCCTGGAATGTCTTATAACTCTCCAGCTTGGACCTGGGCGATCCTTCGCTTCTCCCAAAATGCTTAAGTATACGCATAACAACAGACATTCTTAGAACGCTTTATAATAATAGAATTATTCTGCTTCTTTCCCTTTGCCAAAGTTAAACAAGCGGAATTCACATTTTTACATACAGGCTGCGTAAACTAAGCAGATTTCCCACGTGAAGTTGAGTAATAGATAAATCTGCATACTGCTAACACAACACCACCGTGAATAAATACAAACGGAAATAAGAAATGTTTCATCCAATTTCAATAACCTGCCGACAGGAAGCGTTGGGTTAGAAATGTAAACACACGGGTCTGCCCGCCTCACACCGGAAAGAAAAACAATTACTGAACTATATCAGAATATAACATATTAATTTTAATGAGAACTATTTACTATATCTAGTACTGTAATTAATAATGAGTCAGAATAATTGTTATCTCAATCAATCAAATTTTACTAGTCCAAAACCTTAAAACGGGGGGGGGGTCACCAGAACATATTTGCATGTATCTCGCATAATAAAGGACTCTTGTATACAATGTTTGGTATTTAAGATTCAAATAATGTGATTTATTATGTAGCAGAGTATTGTTTATGTAACATGAGTAGAAGTGGCGGTTTGCTGATGGATGAAAACTGAAAAATGCAAATATCTCGGTTAATATTCAAGACAATGAATAAACATATATAACAATATTTATAGTGCATTTAATTTGCAATAAGATTGATTCTATACAATTTTTCGATCCGATGCATAATAACAGAGATATTTCGAATTTTCAAAAAACCTCCCCTCTAAACCCCCCTCCCCCTGGTCCGATTTCAGCCGTTAACGAACTTGATCTTTCTTTTTACATAAAACGACTAAATATCGAGTTTGGTAACGATTAAACAAAAATTGCGACCGCTAGAGCGGTAACAGACACACACACACACATATATATATATATATATATATATATATATATATATATATATATATATATATATATATATATACAGTTTTGAACGGACCTCATTTTTGTCATCTCCTTGATAGGATCGATGGACATTTGAAGAAAAATTTCGAAAATTGCATCAAGAGTACAACCTCAATAGCTGATTTCCCTGAAGGGAAATCTGCTAAAAACCTACGATTATATATGAAACTAATATTTAATATTTTTTTTCTTTGAATTTTAGTTATTTTAGTTATTAAATACAAAAAAAAAAGTCCCTCCCTTATTTCCCCAACTGGCAGGTGTACCACAGGGGGCGACCTGAGTCCTTTCTTATTAAGCCTACTTCCCATCACATCTTGAAACTTCCCTTCTTACGAATTCAGATGATACTGCAACCATATCGTCTAACTCATACCCAAATATGGTATCCGCATCTCTACAAGAACACCTTGTTCTGCTAAAATCCTGGCAGACAGGATTCAGTGGAGGATCAAAGTCAAGAGTAGCAAATTAAGCCATGTAACATTTAATCTCCGACGTTCCATTTGCCCTCCAGTTGCACTCAATAGCTCACTAGTTCCTCGAAAATCACAAATCAGTTATCTAGGACTCCATCAAGCGACTCAAGCGACTAACTTGGAAACCTGACATCACATTAATAAGAAAAAAATTGAATCGACGGTACAGACTTCTACTAAGACAATGGATCTAAACTATCACTGCATAGCAAACGATTGATTTACAAAACATTTCTCAGACCAATATAGACATACGGACCTGAACTTTGAAGTTCCACTAAACCAAATTCTTCCAAAATCCAAACCTTCTAATGAAGAATACTCCTAAAAATTGCAGATTCCCCATTTTACTTATCCAATTTAACTCTCCATATTGACCTAAACATTCCTTTTGTCTATAACCTCGCAAAATCCGGATATGAGAAATTCCACTTTCTCCTTCCCGCACATCCTCACTTAACACTTAATACTTTAGTTTAATCACTCTCATCTGCCCATGTTCCAGAAAACCCAAGACGACGTCTAAAGCGTAAGTGGCCAAGCGATCTTCTTGTGTAGTAAAAAGTATAACTCCAATCTAGTATAATCCAATCCAATTTCATTTATCCTGATCTGGTATCACCCAATGTTCATTCCAATGTGCATAATGCCAATGGTCAACTCCCCAACTCCACTTAATAATCAGTTGCTATTATTATCATACATGTAGTTTGCTTGTTATATTTATATATTGTTGAACGAATGAACGAATAAAAAAAATACGAAAAAAGTTGTTCTCATAATTACCTCGTTAAAGTTTTAATATTAAATTGTTTAATAGAAAGAGAAGACACACAACTACACAGAATGTTTTATAGAACTAGTTCAACCTGTCATTAACCTCTATTAGTTAGCTTTTAGTTTTCTGGACTCACCGTTAAATGAATCTATTCGCAATTTGATGTTCTTGATTATGTGACTGTAAATGGCTCTGCTTCTTCTCGTTTTTCCTTCATCCAAATTCCATCTTTTGACCTTATTAATAAACGTTTAGCTCTTTCCTTTTCACTTTTTTTTTGTGTCCCGTTAGAGAAAATGTATTTTAAATTCCATGATTTTCTTTATACATATCAACCAATAGGAGGTCCCTTTTAAACGATATTTTAGAGCCTAAGATTTTTGAAATCAACACAATAATCACAAGCTCATTAGAATATGAAAATTTAAATAACTAAGTAAAATTATATGAAAATCGCTTATGAAAATCGGGGTTTGAAGCCCTCCTTACAAAGAGAATATTTACAATAAATAGATAAAAGTCCGTCACGCAGGGGCTGCGTAAACTAAGCTGATTTCCCATGTGAAGTTTTACAATAGAGAAATCTGCACACTGGTAACACAACACCACCGTGATTAAATACAAACGGTAATGAGAAATCTTTCTGTTAATTAAAATAAATTCCCAACTGAAACGGCTTCTGAATTGTAAGAATAATTTATATTTTAATAACTCAAATTTTAGTAGTCCAAGAACTAAAGAAGGGGGGGGGCGGATGAACAGAACGTATTTGCATTAATCTCACAAAGTAACGAAGGTAAGGTAAGGTTAGAAACGACAGGTAAGGTTAGAAGAAGCTTCCACCTGAGCCGAGTAATTACGGAAGCGGCCGACCTAATCCGAACTATACCCGACCACAGACTTCATAAAAATACAAATATCTCGGTTAATATTCAAGATAGAAAATAAATTTATTTAATAATATTTATAGTAAATTTAATTTGCAATAAGTTAGTTCTATATAATTTTTCGATCCGATGCATAATAACGGAGATATTTTGATTTTCGAAAACCCCCCTCTAAACCCCCCTCCCTCTAGTCCGATTTCAGCCATTAACGAACTTGATCTGTCGTTTTACATAAAACGGTTAAATATCGAGTTTCGTAACGATCAAACCAAAATTGCGACCGCTAGAGCGTTAACAGACAAATATATATATATATATATATATATATATATATATATATATATATATATATATATATATATATATATAATTTTTAACAGACCTCATTTGAGTCATCTCCTGGGTAGGATCGATGGATATATGAAGACATTTTTCGAAAATCCCTTAAGGGAAATCTGCTAAAATGTAAGCTGTATGTATGTAAATAGATAAGGGTATGTAGGAAATAGACTCGTCATAAATATTACTCGTAATATATATATATATGTACTCCTAAAAAGTTACTCGTAATATTTATATATATATATATATATATATATATATATATATATAGATATATAGATATAGTTCATACATCGTAGAACATTATTCAAAAAATATTTCCCTCAAAATGGCAAGTTCATTCAGGGTCTAGATATTTCATCTAACTGTATAATGATATAAAGATAAAGTGCATCAATAAAGTGCATTCGAACATTTGGCTGGGTAATCTGTTCGGGTCCATTCTCTCGATCTACCATAACCAGGGCAATCAGTCATTCTTAGTTGAAAAAAAACATTTGGTGATATTTTCCAGAGCAAACCGTCTCATGCTGTGGAGTTCTAAATAATTACATAGATCACATTAGCCTTACCATACATGTTAAAAAAATCCTTGCTTCAGTTACTGCACCTGCTCCAAATAGCATTCACTGAGCTCACTTTACGTTTTGAAGCCTTACTACCTTATGTAAATGATAGTTGAACACCTATGATCATCTTGTGTACTTGTACTTTCACCGATCTCGAGATAATCTTAAAGTGGAAAGCTTTTTGAAGGGGATAGAGGTACCTGGATTCTGTAACTATTCTGGCAGAACTAACCCTGTTAGCATTTAAACGAGCTGAAACTAGAATATGTGAACTGTCCCAATCTGAGCAAACTCCACGGTCTTTCAAGAAAATCTCAAGTACTCTGCCTTTTCTGAAATTATTCTCAGCCCTAGATCTTGCCCTGCACTTGTAAACGTTTCAAGAGGAAAACCATTTCATATAGAGCTCTATTTCTATTAATTAATTAAATAATCTAATGTATTACATTTAATAAAGGGATATAACTTCTTTTTATGTAATAAATAGACACATTTTGTCTTATGTTTGATAATACTGAGAGTGAGGGATTGACAATTGTACACAGCTCACAAAATTGCCGTGATGAGGAAAACCTTAATAATTTATTCTTCTTATTCTGGACCCAATATTATTTGTATATTCTTAATTTTTTATGGATTTTTTCGGTGCAAATATTTTTGAAACTGTCCTACATGTTCCGTGGCTTACTTACCACCTCTTCTTCTCTTCCCAATTATTAAGGGATGTGTTAAATTAATGTAATTAATAATTTTTTATCATTTTTTTTTTTGAAAAGAGATATCCCCTGACGAAGTGGCAAGTAAGCCACGAAACATGTAGGACAGTTTCAATAAAGTTTGCATCGAAAAAATGTTTTTAATAGAGACCCTTGCCATAAAATATGAAGAATATATCTTAATAATTTGTATTCCTTTGGGTATTAAAAGTGAAAGACCAGACTAGCAAAATATCCATAATGTACATGTGGTAAGCTCCAAGAATGCAGGCAATGAGGGCGAAGATGAGAGAGGCTAGATTCCTGTTGCAGTAATTCTGATAATCCAAGGTGGCTTTTTCTATTTATTTATATATTTAAAAAAAAAAACAGTAAGTGTACGTATGAGTAAGTGTGTGATAAATTGATTTCAATTACTTGAAAAAAATAAATAAAACAAAGTAAAAAAATATATATAAAAAAAAAAAACAAACAGAAAAAGTACATTCATTAAAAGTAAAAGTCATTTAATTGCAATATTGGCTAATTATAATGCCAATTGAAAAAATGTACTTGTAAGGGAGAAAATATATGTTTATGTAGTATAATATATAATGAAAAAGTGTATATACTATTATTATATAGGAGAGTAAGTAAGTATATTGCCAGTATTAAAAAAATTTACAAATTAATTATTGGCCAAATAAAGGGGGTTAAAAATATTAAGCCTGTAGTAAGTAGTGTAAATAGGTACAACGTAACTCGTGTTACTACCATACATCAGTAAGTAAATATAAATAAATAGAAATGTATTTATAGATTTAGTTAAGAAATAATTGTATAGAAAATTAGTAAATTTCATGCCCTTAGGATATGACAAGAGCGGTATTTATAATATATTAGTTGATATTATTTAAGACATAGAGTAAAACAGGGACTTGTAAACAGCATTATACTACTATAAAGGGCATAATAACCTAGTTGTTGATTGGCCAAATCATATTAATCCTAATCCATAATGTACCAGAATTTATTAGGGAGTCTACATGTAATGATTTCTATTTTTAGATATTCTTAATATGACTGATATTACGCTCTGTCAATCAATTACTACTATACTATTGGTGATAGGCCAAAATGGGTTAGTAATGGAGTATAAATTTCCGTAACACTAGGTGTAAACTGTTTCTGTTAATTTCTCTGATAATGGGCGGTAAGACTCCCGGGATAATGCATAGAATGTATTAGCATTCATTAATGCCAATTATTATTCACTTAAGGCATTATTACACTGGTTATCAGGTAACAAATTCTGTTTTAGTGTATATATATATATATATATATATATATATAGGGGAAATCAGCTATTGAGGTCGTTCTCATGATGCGAGTTTCGAAAGATTTCTTCAAATGTCCATCGATCCTACCCAGGAGATGACGAAAATGAGGTCCGTTCAAAATTATATATATATATATATATATATATATATATATATATATATATATATATATATATGTCTGTTAACGATCTAGCGGTCGCAATTGTCGTTTGATCGTTACCAAACTCGTTTAAACGTTTTATGCAAAAATAAAGATTAAGTTCGTTAATGGCTGAAATCGGACTCGTGGGAGGGGGGGCTGAGAGGGGAGGAGTTTCGAAAATTCACAATATCTCCGTTACTATACGTCAGATCGCAACGTCTTATAGAATCAATCTTATTGCAAATTAAATTTACTATAAATAATGTTATATACATTTATTTTGTATCTTAAATATTAACCGAGATATTTGCATTTTTCTGTTTTCAGCTTCTGAGATGAGATCGGCTAACTTCGGGTCTAGTCGTGAGTTTCCGTCAAGAGCTAGTTCGGGCCCTTCCCGTCACTGTTTGACTCTCTATTCTGAAATTTCTCTATTATAAAACTTCTCGTGGGAAATCTGCTTAGTTTACGCAGCCCCTGCGTGACGGACTTTTAAATATGTAACATCATACTAGTAATAATAAACATGAATAAAAAGCACTACACTCCTTGAAAGACCTTGACCTGACATAACTATCAGGTAACTGAATTTGATGTAGTTCATACTACATACACCTCAATAATGTGCCAGTAACAATATGATTTCTTTCCGATTTGTCCCTACTTGATGGTTAAATTCCACTTCATGAATGAGATTAAAAAGTGAAGGTGAAAAATCAAGCAATAAAATCGGTTATCCACAACATTTTGACCTTAAGGAAGAAATCCTCATTTCACAGTTGTACTCTTAAATTTTATAATTCATCAATATATTTCTATTGCCTAAAATGCCTCCTGCAACATGAACTAAAATATTCCATCAAACCAGGGATATGTAAATTAAGCAGATGTTCTACATGTTGGATACTCCTCCTGTAATAAGATGCTCTAAGTGAAAAAAGTCCGTCACGCAGGGGCTGCGTAAACTAAGCAGATTTCCCATGTGAAGTTTTACAATAGAGAAATTTCATACTGGTAACACACCACCGTGATTAAATACAAACGGTAATGAGAAATCTTTCAATAAAAAATAAAATAAATTCCCAACTGAAACAGCTTCTGAATTGTAATTTAAAAATAATTTATATTTTAATATCTCAAATTTTAGAAGTCCATGAACTAAAGAAGGAAGGGGGGTGGGTAATCATCTAATTGATACATGCCGGTACGGTGTGTGATGACGTCATCAATGGAGAACGTTACGTTTTAACTCGAAAATGTTTATTTGATCTATTCCATACTTTAGCCATTTAATTCACTCTAATGTTCTTATTCGTTAATGTTCTGAGTTGCTATTCTGGCGGGTGGAAGTGACTTTTAATGTAGGTAGATGAAAGAATTGGCTTGGCTTCCACTATAACAATTTATTAATGCGGCAGAGCGTTTTGGATGCTGTGCATCTTCGTCAGTGCCCTAAGGTCTTCGATGTTGATCTGACGGCTCTTACCTACATTATTCGTTAATGGTTGGAATCTGCCAAAACTTGGGGGGGGGTTAAAATTTCAAAGTCTTCCCGTTATTATGAGTTGTATTGAAGAATGCTATAGAGTCAACCATGTTAAACAATTGTTGGTCTACAATTTTAGTTCAACACATTATCTCATAACTCAATTATTAAGCGAGTTTCTGGTATTTTCTTGTTTTCAGCATTTAATAACACACCCACTTCTACTAAACGGATTTTTACTTATTGTTAGAAATAGAAAATATATGGCGAGAAGAGAAAAATGTGTCATACCGCCGCGTGGGAAATCTGCTTATTTTACACAGCCCCTGCTTGATAGACTCTTATCTTTTGAATTCCTGTTGTCAGCGGTGGAATCGTACCCACTACTCAAGGTTAACCTGAGCTCACAGTCAAATTGACCAGCTAACACTTATTATTACAGTGAGTGAATAGTGTTGACCTTTGTAGGTATATTATATTATATCAAACTTCAATGTTTTTTTTTTTTTTAATTAATTCATTGTTATCAGTTATAACTTGTTTAACAGTTTCCCCATTCATGTTAAAACTTTTCTCTTTGTCTCTCTCCTCCATTTCTGCATTCTTTGGTTAACAATTGAATAAATCGTGATTTGAATTTTTTATTATCACATTTGCAATTCAGAACCTGTGCAACGCCAAGATTGTCCACGGTCTTATTCCCAACGTGACTGCTCCATCAAACCAAGATGGGCTGTTGTATCAAATAAATTCCAACACACTGGGACTGTGCAAACTAAGCAGATATCCCAAATTGTATAGAACCAATCTTATTTCAAATTACATTTACTGTAAATATTGTTATATACATTTATTCTCTATCTTAATTTCAATATTAACCAAGATATTTGCATTTTTATGAAGTCTGTCGTCGGGTATAGTTCGGATTAGGTCGATCATTTCCGTCATTGCTCGGCTCAAGTGGGAGGCCTCTTCTAACCTTACCTGTCGTTTCTAACCTTACCCTACCTTCGTTATTTTGTGAGATTTATGCAAATACGTTCTGTTCAACCGCCCCTTCTTTAGTTCTTGGACTACCAAAAATTTGATTATTAAAATATAAATTATTCTTACAATTCAGAAGCCGTTTCAGTTGGAAATTTATTAAAATTAACTGAGATTTCTCATTACCGTTTATATTTGCTCAAGGTGGTGTCGTGTTAAGAGTATGCAGATTTCTCTATTCCTTCTCCATCTATAGGAATCCCTCCTATTTATTATATAATTCTTCAGAATCCCTCCTATTTATTATATAATTCTTCAGAATCCCTCGTATTTATTATATAATTCTTCAGAATTCCTCCTTTTTATTAGCAGATGCTGCATGCACTAATCAGATTCCCCACCTGCTGTAATGTCGCATTGATGACATAATATCACATTCTATTTTCTAATTATCACATAATACGACTCCTACATAAGACTTAAAATTGAAGCTGATCATGTGATGATGATTGATTCAGTGGCTTTTGCGAATTTGAAATTCGTGTGGGTTAAAAGAAAAGTTTAATATCTAAAATATCTCGTTTAGTATTGGAGTTAGAAAAGAATGTATGGAACACTTATTGTAGCATATTACATTTTCAACAAGATTGATGGTTTAACATTTTTCTATTCGAGTCATGATAACGTATATATTTTGAACTTATGATGTAGTAACTTCTCTAACCCCCCTCCCCCTTCCTCCTTGCCTATGAGAACTTCTTCACATTTTAGCTTGATATAAGTGACTTCGTGATATATTGGTCTAATTTTAATGAGAAATGCAAAGGAGTGTAGAAAAAAATATCATTTAATATTAGTTAAAACATTTTAACACAATTTTTCAATGTGACTCTAGCAACAGGGATACTTTTTTTCCTCCCTCCCTATACCCCCCCCCTCCGTTTCAGGATCCTATTTCAGCCATTAACGAATTCGTTTAACTTGAAAGGATTAAATATCGAGCTTCTAAAGAACAAACGAAAATTACAGCCACCGGAGCAGTGATGAAAATACACATTCATATATGTATAAATATAATTCCAATCAGATCTCTTTTTTTTCTATGTAGGATTGATTGGAATTTGAAAAAAAAAATTTAAAATTTCGTAGATTTTTTACTTGAAGAAAAATCTGCTAATAAGGAACGTTGGATAAGTAACAAACTCTATAAAACCTATTTATGAGAAGTATTGTGAAGTAGTTGTTGATTCTTGTATAATAATCGATCATAGAGTAAAGCGTTTTATAGTTTATAACCTAAAATAACAATCTTAGCATTAGTTATATCTGTGAATTGATGTGTCTCTTGGATGAGATCAAGCTATATTTACCAAGTTTTAGATCAAGTAATCTTTCTAGAAAGGCTAGCTGGAAAAACTCAACCCCACATTCTTAAAGTAGTAATTAATGTTAGCAGTCTATCGATGGTGACATAACAACCAAATATAGTTACTGTTAATATGACATGAGCAGGAATGAGGGTTTACTAAAGGTAGAAAAACTAAAAAAATGCAAATATCACGGTAGATAGTGAAAAAATGCATATAACAACATTTATGGAACATTTAATTTACAATACTGTTTGTTCTATGCACTTTTTCGATCCAACGTTTAATAACAGAGATATTTCGAATCTTCGAAATTCCCACCTCTAACCCCCCTCCCTTTGGTCGGATTTCTTGAACTTGATCTTTATTTTCCATAAAATGTTTAAATATCCAATTTGGTAACAATTCAACAAACATTACAGCTAGAACGTTAATAGACATATATATATAAAACATTTTGAACAGACTTCATTTTCGAAATCTCCTTGGTCGGATACATTTTTCGAAAATCGCGTCATGACTGCGACCTTAATAGCTGATTTCTCCCAAGGGAAATCTGCTAAAATGAGACTTCTAATGACCTGGTGATCGATCGTCTAGAGTCCTTCGACTGAAGGGAACGCGCTGTAATCCAGATGATTGGAGAAAATAAGAGTTACTGTGGCTTGCACAAACTCGACGAAATGACTGCTAAACAATTATTGGCTAAGGTCGGCTAAAACATATGTTCCAAAAACGTTTGTCACCTGACTTTGAGCCTTATCAGTAGTGCATTGAAGCGGGCAAATGATAACAGGAGCGGCTGGCATTGTGCTTAGAAGAGAGAGCTTTAATCTGCTGCCGTGACCTGAGCAGCTTATAACAAATTCCTAGCATTTATCCCTTGTACTAGAAGGGCCCTGCTAAATCCCTTCACATCAGAAGCCCTCATTTAGTCCTATTCTCTTTAAGCCGTCTAGAGATTCCATGGTATCTGTTATTCCTGAATTGCTAATTTTGGCATTTTAGAACAAACAGCCTTTGAAATTTGTATTTATACCTACATCTTTTGAGTAGACAAGAGGATATATATGAAAATTCTTTTTAAGTTCTAATAATATCGATAATCCTTTGGATTTCACTTTTCAAAAGAACTTAAGATGTGGATTAATGGAATGAAAGTGTTTTTCTGGGCCGAACTCATCAAGCTAAACATTCTTTAATTCTATAAACTTTAAGAAATCTCAGGATAGTATTAATTGAGAAGGATAGTATGAAGAAGATAGAAGGGAGGCTCAGCTCAATTAAGCCGTTGGACAAGAGATAATATTGATGTATGTTTCCCGTATCCCAGGGCGTTGTTTTTGTTATTGTTCTGAAGGCTGCCAATTTATAGTGCTCTAGTGCTCCGTTTGTATGATGCATTTTATGTTCTTGTGTTAATTTAATTTTCAGACTTGTCTATACAAAACGGGCATTATACAAATCTGTAGCTATATGCAGGTTCTTTGCAAATCTCTAAATTAAAATATGGTAAATAGTATTTTCTGGAAATGATAAACCTAAAAAGAAACCAGGTTCAAAAGGAATACAGCTTCTTATAGGAAAATGATTTCAAGGTGTATAATTTATACCGACGCAGTATATTTCGTCGATCAATACCGTCTTTAGAGTAGCCAACCATCTCTATGTGCCAACTGTTATGAAGAACGTAATTATACGCAGATGAGTGAAATAAGAAGTCTCATTAACTAATGAGTTATAACATTGAATCATCATAACAACGGTTGAAATGTCAACAGGTAGGTCTTTCAGGAAAGAGATTTGCTCCCAAATACTGGCAGTTATGGAAGCAAGTGACCATCGTTTGTGCCATTTTGTTCACTGGCGGTTATCAATAAACTCATTTGAATTTACTAAAGAAGCAACGGCAATGTTGAATGGAGCATTACAAAGTTACAAAAGTAATTCGTAAACTTTTTTAGTATATATGCAAGGGATTTATTTTTTTAAGAAGTTATTATATTGTGAACATTAGTAATGAAACGATTTTGTTTTGTTGCTTCTACTTGATTTATTTAATTAGTGTTGCCACAATTGGCAATGACTTTGGGAATATTTTGCTGAAAGCTGGATAAGAATATTTCTTTAAAAGGAGTTTCAAACTTTATTCTGGGTCTCCTTGGTTTTATAGCCTGTTCAGAATGAAAAGTCCAACATCATATAAATAAAGTTAATATGAGCTGCTATAAATTAATAAATAATAATTTTTTTTTTTGTATTAAAGACCTTTGGGATTTTTAGCAGCCACGATGCGAGACTCGTCGAAGGGATTAGTGATCAGAGTTTTGCGCTATAAGTGGTCAACTGGACGTATTATCCCCGTTCATGAATGAATACTTCGAACGAGGTTTCTCCAGTAGACAGACGGGCCATATCCTTAGCTTACAGTGGTAGATGAACCCTCGCCTTAAACCCACCTGGTCCACCTGCTCCCCAAATAAATAACAGCATATTGACTCATTTATAACAAAGGGATTTACCGCTACAAGACTGGCTGATCTGATGCTCCTTCCAGGTGGTGGGCCGGCGAAATGCTGTATAACTTCCCAGTTAGGTTTTCGCACGCTGGCTGTAGGCGTGCTCGGCGATGTTCGAGATCTTAGGGAACCCGACCTCTTCTTATTTTCATCGTCCGGCTGAAACAAAGGGAAAGTTATTATTAAATTATTCTTTGCCAAAAGATATTTTGAGAATAACAGGTCTCACGATATATTAGTGAGACTGATTTTGCGCATTCTATGATAGTGCCTTTCCCTGAAACGTTGAAACTAATCACTTGTATGAAAATTATTTATGCAGAATTTTAAAAAGAAAATTGTTTAATGACTAAAAATTTAAACTTCCATTGTAATTTCCTGAATGTTAAAGGGTCGACATCATAGACCGGTACTTTCATCCTCCCGGCAGTTTTAGATAATAGATAGACAAACAGTTTATACAAAAAGAACTGTAACAAGTAATGATACAATTAGGTAAAATTATACGATTTCTTCTTCTTCTCAAATTAAAAATAAATAATATTTCTAGTTTGGAGATCTCCAAGTCCTTAGGTCTTTTATAATTTTCAATTTAATCGAGACGTGTTTGATAAATAAGTTATACTATGATTGACTTTTTTTATTATTTATTTTATAATTAATGAGAATCATTCTTTAAAACATGAATCATAATTATTTTTCTTTTCTAATTTTTACAGCAAGAAAATTTCATTTTGTTTACATTTTTTATTGCATTCTTATATGTAAACGCATACTTCAGGCGTAAGTATTTTAAATCAATTTTAAACATTCAATATTCATTTAAGGATTATTAAATTAATAATTAAAATTACAGCTTTTCTCAAAATATGCATGCTTGTGTTTAGGAGTTTGAAGCATATGTCTTTCTTTTATTTCACGATTATGTGCAATTTTTTTTCTAGCCGATGTCCGTATTTCATAATACAGTTTCGTAAATTTATAATTGAACTAAATTAATAATTTTTGGTTTTCCAAAAACAACCCGCATGAAACTTTCTAATTTTTATTAAATATTTGCCTGCAATACAAATTTGACATTTTGAGTTTCTTCACTGAATAACACCGTGTTACTTTTGACAATACGGGATATATAAGTAATACTTTTCCTTTGAGAGATCTATTTCGTAATAGAAAGCAAAAGGGTTTTAGTTGAATACTTAGTGGTTATTTGGGGCCGAAACAGTACATAGTTTGGTCCTATATCTATTCTAAATCTTTATCAAGCGATGGTAACACATCTCGGATATTCAATGTTGGCAACTCTTATCAGTTCTTAGCAAATGGGGGTTACGTGCAGTATTGATTTCTCGCAAAACTTATTTGGCACTTGATGATATACAAAGTGCAATAACAATGGAAAAAAAATATTGAAATATTAACAAAACATTCTCCCTTGCATTCCACTGCAATAAATGATGCTATGGAGCCTAGGAGGCAGGTATTATAAATTGATTTATCTTTGCAATTATAAGTTATATAGAGTATAAGTTGCATTATCGGAGACAACTTAAGGATAATAGCTTCAATTATTAGCTTTGCTAGGAAACTATTAGTTAGAGTAAAGTTTTAAGCCAATCTGATGGTCATGATCTAATTTTGAGACTGTAACACCATTAATCATTCCGATTTCATGGTGGCACATAGTCTGCTACCCTAAGTGACAAGACTCTTGACACCTCTGTTGAACTTTGAACTATGAATATTTCAGCGGAAGCGTTTCTGTGAGCACCATTACTTAGATTGTCAAAGGTTAATTATGGATTGTCTGGGTCTGTGAATGGCTTGACCATAGATATTATATTTTGTGGACAATTTAAGTTATTGTATCGTGCGTATCAGATTTTGTTCTCGCTATTCTTGAAGTGATGTCTATGAAGTTAAATATAGATAAAAAATCTTCCTTAGAAGCTGCAAAGTATTTACCATAACTCCATTGCTTTTTGAAAATTATAAACCTGGTAATATTGGTATGATTACGTAAGGGACAAATGTAAATAAAGTATGAAGGCATACATTAAAGTAAATTTACTTATACGATTATGTTTCAAGTTTACATTCTCACTACTTCATATGTAATGTTAGCTCTTGAAAAAATAAGCAAACAGTAATACGGCTAAATATAAGAAGTAACTAAAGAAAGCGTTGCATTTAATTTAATTCAAGGGTTTTTTTTGTTTTTTTATGGCACTTGTGTAATTATAAAAGAGAAAAAATGAAAATAAAATTATACATATATCATACACAGTGTCTACTTAACATGGCAACGAACTAGGCTGAGAATACACTGCCCCTCTTTTCCTTAGTTGCTTTGGCCTGAAAGCGAGATGTACAACTAGACGGTACAAGTGTCTTAAATATGAAATTTCAACAATCTGGGGCTTGACGTTTCAGTGCTCAGTAAAGGTCAAAACGGATAAAGAAGTTTGAAAATCCGTCCGTTCAAGTCTGAAAAAACATATGATTTGACTTTATACAAGGATGTAAAGAGGAAAAATTCTCCTCGATGACGTAATTCCCAAAAAATAAACACACTAACAATGAATTATTGTACTATGCAGACCCTTTTGCACTGATTTATACAGGAAAGTCTTTTCAAATCTAAACCGACATATTGGATAAGGGCTTAGGCCCTGTGATGAGAATAAGATTTCAAGGTGTGAATTTCTTCTGGTCTTGAAGTACCTTTTTGAAGGAGTTCTGACAACGTCTAAGTAAAACGTTCTCAACTCGTAGTTTTTACAAAAAAAAATAAAAGTTAAAAAAAATGCTTTGTGTATTCAGACTATAAAATCATTGAGTTGAACAGGATATACAGAGTTAGCCATATTTTGTATGAAATTGGATTTTTATTTAAAAGATACGAGGTTTAAAATCATAAATTTCAGTTAAAAAATACAGAGCAATTTAGTGGTGGATAAGACAATCATGAGAAATGAAGGAGGAGAAGAAAGTCTTGTGGAAAATGTTGATTGGTAAACTTAGCGTTTGGCAGCGCGATCGACAACACATGTTATACTCTTCACCTAAGTACTTTTCGCTTCCATAAAACATTGTCGCGTGGAAGCATATAAGAATTTTCTTCTACAATTTATGACACAGGAAGAAGCAACATAGCGAAATTTTATCACCATTCTACGTACACTCTGGATATATTGGTAGAGTTCAAAGTCGTATTAAATTTCTCTCTCTCTCTCTCTCTCTCTTTCTCTGTCTCTCCCTCTCTCTCTCTCAAGGGAAATCTGCTAAAATCTTTTTAAATAATGCCCTGAGTGTCCCTGTTCCGTTAGTTAAAGAGTATGGGTCAGACAGATGGACAGTAGAAGAAAACGACAGCGATTAAAGAAGATGGCGGAGAGAGGAGGAAGCGGCGGCAAACAGAGCCCGGCGGAATAAACTGTAATGGAGGCCAGCTCTAATAGAGTAACTTGAATGTCTTAGAGCAGTCGGGGGAGAGTGAGTGAAAAGGAGAGAGATAGAAGAGAGGTGATTGACCGCACTCTAAAGGTAGTGACCCACTTAGCGACCGGACAGAGACGCCCGTCACCCGAATCCTCCAATGAGATCTCTTTCTTCTGAAATGCCAATTCCTTAGACTTCAGTACCAACGAGTTCTAACCTCCTTGCATTTTGGTAGGCAATACGTAATGTACAATAGATCTCCATTACAATCAGCTGATTCGGAGCCGCCATAATTGTGTACTAGAAATGGAAAAGGCTGAAAGTAAAATATCCAGTATTCAATAAAAACTATAAAACTTATAATGTATACCTAAAACATGTATAATTAATTTATTATAAAATACATTATATATTTATGTTTAATTAATAATTTTTTTTATTTAATTGAACATGTATTACTTGATTTTGTATGGGAAAAGCTGAAAGTGCCATCGTATCTTTTTTTGGGGAACGCTGTAAGTGCCATGCCTTTTTAGTTGAAAGGCTTTAAGTGTAGCGCACACTACTAAAATAAGATGTTATGTTCATAGTGGTGTTGCCATTTTAAGCGTAACATCTATTATTTAGGTTTGGGGTTTTAACCATAGTGAAAAAAATGTTAAAAAATGGGTTTAAACATAAATAAAAATTATTTGTTAGGCTACATTATTTTTAAGAGGTACTATAAGCTGTATATGTATTAAATATATATGTACAGTATATTAAAATATATGTATTAAAATATTATCTCTCTCTTGTCTTCTATTCTCCACCGTCTACTAGAAGTCGTCTTCTTCTTGCTCGTCCACGGCAGGGTGCTCCTCTACGGAAGACTGATTAGGTCCATGAAAGATAGCCCTGTAGAAAGCCTTGTCTTCTTTCTCCAAGTATTCAATCATTTCCTCTATATCCTTCTTCTTTTCTTGTGATATCTTGCACTTGAACTGAATTTTTGGTAACTTATCCACAACAGGGAGGTCATCAAGATTTGTATTCTTCTTTAAAACGTTTACCTTTTCCCAAGTTACTATATCACCGTCCGGTGACAAAACTGAAGCCACTTTTACAATGTTAGGATTCTTGTGTGAAATACGAAAATGTGAATTTTTACTAATTCCAAAATTTTTAGTGTTAAGGTACTTTTTAGCAAGCACTTTGAAATCGATAAAATCCTCAGTTTGCATTGAAACAACAGTGAAGACTAGTGACAAGCGTATACTGCAGTGCAATTGCACATTCATCACGGCGGCCGACACTTACAGCCTTCTCGACTGCCGGTCAGCGGGCGCTTTCACAGTGCTGTTCCTCGCGACTGCTTTAGGAACTAGTAGGTATTTCTCCGGCACTTAACATTCTCTACGTTATTGGCGATATCGTTTACAACACAATCCACGCAAAATCGGGAAAAAAATGTTTTTGGCACTTTCAGCCTTTCCCATTTCTAGTACACAATTGTTAACAACGGGTACCTTTACATACTATAACAACAACTAAGTAATTATATCATTTAAAAAATATTATGTGAATTAAAATAAGAGACTTTGATAAATAATTTTTAAACATATGTTCATTAGTTTACAAGATTTCAAAAGAAATTGATATTTTTTTCCACATTGATTTTAGCCAAAAAAAAATTTGATTTACTTGAATTTTTGTATTGTTACTAGAGGTATAAAAATAACGAGTCCCAAAATACTTTACTGTCCCATGTAGTAATAGAACATACAGCAATAACTAAAACCTTAAAATTCAATATTTCAACACTCAATGCTACCCTAGCCCTCATATTAATTAAGTGCATGAGCATCAAACTAACACTTTACAGGATAGTTCAAATTATGAGAATCGCATAGTACATTTTTTTAAACAAAATATTATTCTTTTTAAAAAAAATCTTTCTGTTCTCAGCTGTGGATCATTGGGTGACTTCAATATTTTGATAATTTTATAATGCCCCCAGAAGAATTTCTGGAACCATTTTTTTCGGTCTCATGTAAAAAATTCATGGAACATTTAATCGTACATAATCCAAGAAAATTAAACCTTACAAAACCACAGTAAATTAAACCTTACCACACCACAATGAATTATATCTTACAAAACCATAATAAATTAAACATTACAAAAATAACGAAAAAACATACGAAAATCCCAAGAGATTTTCATTTCACAATCAAAGTCTTTTTTCCATATTACTCTTGGCAATGAATTTGATTATTTATGAAAACAAAATGGAAATTTAGTAATAAGAAAATTACTATTATTATGTACAAGAGTTGTTATCGTTAATTTTGATTATTGAGAATTTATTCTTGAATAAGGCATAATTAATTTCTTCCAGAATCGAGCTGATTCAAAAAGTATTGGGGAGAGGGGACTAGAATTAAATGGTTCATAGTTTCCTTTCACATTGAAATTCTTCTTTAGGTGCTAAGAAATTAATCCAATCCATGTTGATCACATCAATAACTGCGACCGAATTTCTTGTACGTTTAAAAGGAGACCAGCCCCCAAAAAATACAAAACAGATGTCGCAATTATCTTTTAGTAATGAAAGGACCTCAGGTTTGCCATACGGGGCAATATTAGGGACACCAGATAAGCCTAGATGCGTGTGTGTGTGTACATATATATATATATATATATATATATATATATATATATATATATATATATATATATATGCCTGTTAACGCTCTAGCGGCCCCAATTTTGGTTTGGTAACGATCAATAGAACTCGATACTAAAACATTTCATGTAAAACCAAAGATCAAGTTCGTTAAATTGCTGAAATCGAACCAATATTCAAAGGGGTTTCTCTATCTCGAAAATTAACCGAGACATTTACATTTTTTTAGTTTTCAGCTTTCACTACTGATCATCCGATTTCCAATTTTAAGTGGCGCTGTCTCGAAACATGTAAAGTCCAATTAATACTTAAATTCCTGGTTACATAGTGTGTTTGCAATTCTTTTGTCATTACACGCTAACTGCATTGCAGTTTTATGGTGTGTTGGTTCATGAATCATATTGTGGTGGTAGAATTTCATTTCCAGAGGGCTTTTGATTGAACATGTGGGTTGATTACTATAATAAAAGCACATTGCATTTTACTTACATGATTATAGGGGATAGTTTATGGCAGGCCGTTTATGGTTAGTGAGTTACAGTCTGATGCAAGTGGTTACTTGGTGAGATGTGGCTGAATGTGATGTACGGATGTTTCTTGCTTTCTCCTGGCTCTCTTCTTCCTGGTCTCCCTTGTGGATGTCCTTTTCGTCTCCTCACTCATGGCGAGAACCGGTCATGGTGATAGAAAAGGTGAGAATGACACAAATAGACCGCACTCAGATTAGGATGGACCCTTCAGTCTGTCCTTCCATCTGCCCTTTGGACTCCACGATATCTTCTCAGTTTGTGTTTGCTCAAATACGCCTCAGAGGCCAGCAGACGCCAGGGGGCATCGTTGGTATGCCTAGATGGCAACAGATGGGGCTGGTGTTACCCTTAGTTGGTGGAATTTCAATTTAAATTGAACTCATAGGCTTCATACTGAGGGTGAAATAGAAAATGAGAAATTACATCATCAACGTATCATTTTCCTGTACGTGGGAAATGTGCTTAGCTTACGTAGTGCCTGCGTGACGCACTTTTGTTTTTTTTTGTTTTTTTTAGTACAAGAATGTTCAACCTCATTTAATTCATATGGTTGTCGTAAAATTAAATGCGTTTTTCATACATTTATTTAATGATCTGTCTCTTGTGTAATATTCGTCAAGAAAACGAACACTTAATTCAAATGCCACAAAATAATGAACACTGCCTCATAAAGATAGGAAGCAATATTTCCCTAGCATAAGATAGTGAAGATATCGCGAGTTCTTGTGACAGAGAAAGATAAAGTTTTATGACAACTGTTATAGCTAGATATACGTATTATGGCCCGTTTGCTAAATAGCTTCTTGCTAAGTCCTCATACCTAGTAAACAGAGAAGAACATTACTTTTAAAGTCTGAATTCATGTTCTGCTTTCCATTCTCTGTAATGGAAATTTACAGCTCGTTATAGCCCTACATAAAATTACATTAACATCCCCCCACCCTATCATGGTGTAAAATTTAATCTCCAATTCAAAGGTGTCCTAAGAGCTCGTAAGGATATCCCAAAACTATCTAGTTGTAGTCATATAGGCTGATGTCGTTATGGTTAAAATGTATTTACAACTAAAACTATAAACAGGGAAAATTCTGAGCTAAAACCTTATCATAAGCCTAGTTATACTTTCAAAGAAATAGAAAGGTATCTCAGAAATGCTGGACAAGGAGCTTAGATTGTTGGTAAGTGAACTTATGTATTAAAAAAAATGTGTTTAACCCTCCGTCGGGCGCGTGATCTCTCAGATACACGGTTTCTAGAAAAATATTTACCACTCCTCCTAGCAGAGAGTGGTGGCGTAGTTTTTTTGAAGTGAAAACTTCTTTAGGCACGTTGTGCACCCCCGTAAGGAAGCATTTGCGGGAGAGGAAAAAAGTATGAAATCGCGACACCGCCACTGCCACTGCTAGTACTAAGGTTTAGAAATAAAATCATATGGTATTTTATAACCTAATCATTTGATAGTTTATTTACAATTGAAGTGAAAACTTCTTTAGGCACGTTGTTCACCCCGTAAGGAAGCATTTGCGGAAGAGGAAAAAAGTATGAAATCGCGACACCCCCACCGCCACCGCTAGTACTCAACTCAAAGCTAAAGGAGCTTCTTTTCTTCATAACTCCTGAACCAAATTAGCTAGAGTTTTCGTTCGCATACCATTTTTAAGAGGACAAAACCAGCATCATTTCGTTTACAGATACTATATATCTACCATTTTTACTTTCATAGATATTTTAATCCGAAGTTTAAATAAATTCGAATATTTAAATAAATAAATTCGAATATTTAAATAAATTCCGATATTTAAATAAATTCGAATCAAAACTGTTTGTATCATACTTTAGTTACCATATACCGATTGTATAAGTTTTAGAAATTGGTGATGATGCTGGCAGTGAGTTGTTGAAATTATGGATAGAAATTGATTTTTCTGAGTGTACTTAACTTATTTTTGTAAAGCATTTGTAATAATTCTGAAATGTAATTTTTTTCTTTTATGTAAAATAACTGAAATAATTATGTATAGTATTTTATATTGATAAATAAAACAATTCGTGGTACATTATTTTTTTTATCACTATTATTTTTGTCATTTCATTTTTTCATGTAAAATAGAACATAACTGTTACTTATTGATAAATAACTAAAAATATTTTTAAAATAAGACTTCGTAAAAAAAATGTCTCAGCAATGCCAAAATTGAGCGATCAAAGCTAAAGGAGTTTTCACTTCTACCGGCAGTCCCCTGACTGCTTTTTTTTTATTTTTTTATTTTTTTTTTTTTTACCCGAGATCCAGAGATCCAGGGGAATCAGATGTTGGTTGGGAGACAGAGTGACCTGCCGTGGTTGCCCCGACAGTTCCCCTTCTACTGAACCCTCGAGTTCTATTATAAGGGGGGGTTGTAAGTTGTTGAGGGGGTAAATAGAACTAAGGATTGTGGGTGACCCGGTATCTGGCGGTACCGGGTGGGTGGTGAGGATAGGAGAAAACGAAAGAAGAGAGGATAGGGATAGTAGGAGAGGAGGTGAGAAAGAAAAGAAGGAAGACTTAAAGATAAAAGAAGAACCTAACTTAAAACTAAGACCACCGCATGCGGCGGTGCTTCGTATGGCGTAGTGCTTCGAGTTATGTGCTTTATAGGACACCCTCAAGGTCAGTAGTGCCACTGTGTTAGATGGAGTCGTGTGTTTCACCTGTCATTCAGTTTAATCTCCTAGATACCACGCGCCCGATCTCGTAAGTTTTTTTGAAATCTGTATTTCATAAATATATACATCAATTAACTTTCTCTTTATTAAATGGAACCATATAAACCAATTTTTCTATTATTTTGCTCATACATGAGCTTTCAGAAGAACTTATTCAAGAAAATATTGTATGACGCAGTGACAACAGTAGACGTTTACCAACCGAACTAGGGACGAAACTCGACGAGTACAGAGACTCATTGGACCATACATTGAACTCAAGTACAGAACAGCATAAAAAAAGTCCCTCCACTACAATGAACAAAAGAAAATTATGTGAACCAAGCAAAACTAAAAGAAATGTAGGTTTACTCATTATCCTTGTGAGCTTTGCAAAAGCAAAATTTGTTTACAACATAGTTCCACGCCTTGTCCTAATTGTAATGCAGCTCTGCAAAAGAGATAATAATTAAACTGGTATTTTTAAAAGGATTGGTACATTAAAATTTAGATGATTTTTAATAAGTCTTATCTAAAAGTGATTTCGTGCTACTTATTTTTGAATGAAGTTATATTTAGATATTTTGTTTATATTGTTCACAAACTGAAATGAATTATGAATAATTAAGACATGTGCATTTAAACAATTTCTTTTGGTATTTGTATGTTTTAATTATATTTTAAAAATTATCATCCACGGTTTTAATAACAATGAATCTAAGACCAACTTGATTATATTATCTACCATGATTTTTTTTTATTATAGTACGTGTCAATTTTGAAAATTATTTACTTCTTTCATACAAATACTTCCTCAGATATGATTTCTAATTAGACACTAAACATTTTAGTGCAAAATATATATTAAAAAACTGTATTTCCGTAAAAACGGTTGAGGTTGTATCTCTGAGATACACGCGCCCGAAGGCGGAATACGCGCCCGACCGAGGGTTAATGAAGAAAAACACCCAGGAATTTTTATAGCTACATGTTGTATAGCTATGAGTTGTATTCATAAAAGGAAATGTGAAGATCTCTATTTCATTCAAAATACTCATGATGAAGAAGAAGATAAACTTATAAATTAAGAATAAAAGCAACGAGATAGGTAAATCCGGATTACTAAATCAATTGTTCTAGGTTTAAGCAAGAAAGTTGACTAAAAATTACAAATAATTGAAATTAAAAACGAAGACATATTAAAAACTGGATATATACTGAATAAATCTTATCTTCTGCATAAATCTCTGCGACCTATATTAATAGTATGACCTATTTTAATGCTGATCTTAATCTGTTTATTTTGGTATATAATTTTAAAATTTATTAAATATTGTAATGATATTTTTTTCAATTGAAAAATCCACAAAAAGTTATTTTTAATTTTTTTTTTTAAGATCTCTCCTTTCATGAAGTGCCTACACATTCATAAATATTTTTAAATGAATGAAAAATAAAACTGCATACGAATGAAGTATTCAAATTCAAATTCAAAAGTCCTCTGAAAAATTATAATGATTTCAGGATACCAGATTTTACAATGATAGATCCTTTAATTTCCAAGATATTGAAATTCGGTTTGTCGATTCTTTAATAACGTTTTAAGGACATTGGAAGGGCGTAATAAATAACAGATGGCATCCGTAGACCACAACATTTGGACGCCCGTCAACCGTCCATGGCGCGACAAAGTGGAAAAATAATGCTACATGGTAGAAAAAGGGATGAAAACCAATAACTTTTTCCTCTGACATTTTTTTATTAAATCATTTATTTATCCTTGGTCCAGTTTACCTTGGGCACCCTGTATAAGTAGAAATTTACCGTATGTACTGCACTCTTTAAATTCTAAAATAATGATCACGTTTTATATTATTATGACTCTCCATCCACTCCTTTCATTCTTTACGACTTCAACACATTAGAATTGGAGATCAACTGCTATAGATACTGTGATTGCACTTAGTTCTATGTGCAATCATGAGACAAATCGCCCAAAAGGACGAAATATTAAAGCTAATAACGAACTCAACTGGATTCTTTACATTTACATTTCGTTGAAAATTAGAAACACTTTTTGCTATTAATTAACGTCTACTTGGTGTTATTACAGCTGACTTTAGCGGATCAATTCTGGACATCAAAACAAAGTAAATCAACATATTATAACATAAAGCCAAATAGCAAGTTGAAAGTGGTAAATATTTATAATAGAAATTTACGCAATATAAATACAAAAGTCCAAAACTTATATTTTTATATTGTTATTTATTAACTCACAGCCGTGTTGTGTGACTCTCACTCG
Organism: Riptortus pedestris; assembly: GCA_019009955.1. Taxonomy (NCBI): domain Eukaryota; kingdom Metazoa; phylum Arthropoda; class Insecta; order Hemiptera; family Alydidae; genus Riptortus; species Riptortus pedestris. The sequence goes on along the minus strand of CM032230.1, from coordinate 84,760,350 downwards.
CTGTATTTCCCTATGAGCGCATGCAAGTAACTCAGAAGATGGAGACAAGTCTTCGAAAGCGCTTAGCGCTGAAATAAAAAAGAATTGAACGTTTTTTTTTCTGCATGTTATTTATTAACGTCCTCTTTGTGCCACTAAGGCTAATTGACGGGAAGGACGGGTTATCTACAGTTTACCATCCTTTTCTAGCCAGACTGAACTAAGGAGTTTATTAAATATGATTTCCCAAACGGGAATCGAACCCATTTAATTCACATGTCTAACCTCGTTTGAAAATTGAAAAGAGGGGGGAAAATGGAATGAATAAAGTGAAAGCGTACCAATAACTTCTAGCAATCAAAAATATATAAAAAAAAAATGTTTAGTCGTTTAATTACGAGTTGGTTTTCATTTCTTTTGAACTAATAAAGTATATCTGATTTGGATAGTTAACATTTATACAAATGCTTAGTGTGTATTTAATAGTATGTTCAGCCAGTTGTAAATAAATGGTGCTTTATGGCATTTAAACTTAAATGAGCAATAAGCGAGCTCAAGCTGAGAAGCTCTTAAAATTGAATAAAATTAATAAATATAAGTGTGTTGATATAACTTTGAGAAATGTATCAGTGTCATTTGTTTGTCGAAAATTGTACTTGGTTTGTAATTGGCCAAGAAAAAAAATGGAAAGAATGTTTATTGGGTAAATAAGGGCAAAATGGAAGTGATTTCTTGAGATGAGGGTCAGCTGACCAACACCTCAATAAATTGCTAGCAAGAATGTATCATGAAAAATTCTTTTGCAGTTCAGTGGAAAGAGCGTTTAAAAGGTTGCTCCCATCACTTTGATGGCTGCGAGGAAAAACTATTATACGTCTGACTAGAGAGGATAAAAGAGGATCCAGCCATAGCCTATAGTGTTCGGTACAGAAAGAAAAGAGATGAGCGGTTTTGTTCTTTGTGTCATCAATCTTGAGAACCTCCATGACGACGAAATTGCTTGTGCTATTAAAATACCTTACTAATAATGGATAAGAAGATAGGACTACACAAAAAAAGTTAGTTTCACACTAAGAAATATCTTAGTGAAATGACAAAAAAAAATCTGTTTAAGAACTTTTTTCAAGTCATGAGGAATTATTATTCAAAATTTTGTTATGTGCTAGTATAATTGATCTTCTTATTCTGGATCCAATACTTTCATATGTTCTTCATAGTTTCATGGCAAGGGTCACCAACAAAATACATTTTCCCCGTGCAAAATTTATTCATACTGTCCAACTACATTCCACCCCTTCTCAAAAAATAATAACACTAATTTAACAAAACCCTATGATAATTCTTTGCTTAATACAGTATCTAGCAAAACATTAACAGGGTTTCGTTAAATTGGTGTTATTATATTTTTTAATTAATGTTATTATTTTTTGAAAAAGTATAGCCTCTGAAGAGGTGGAATGTAAGTCTCGAAACATGTAAGACAGTATGAATAGTGTTTGCGCAGAAAAAAAGTTTTTTATTGGTGACCCTTGCCATGAAACTTTTTAGAAAATAATTAATGTAAAGGTTGCTACATAAGAAAGTTTATATTATTTATTAAAGTTCACTTTACACTACAAAAGTAGATTGACATGGATTATGGATGGCATCTACGAGTTACTGCCCTTTTTTAGCCACGATGGAGTTAGGGATTTCGTAATTTTTTAAAAATTTGAATGCCATTTGCAAAAAAAAAAAAAATGCAATTCATCAGCAAAAATCCCTTTCATAAATTTTTCTGATGTTCTCTTACTTATAAATTTATTAAGTTTGTCTGGTCAAGGGGAGATTTCCTAATCTTAACACAACGGACACTTCTCGGAAACAAGTTAACTTAATATATAAACCATTAAATTTGACTATTCAAGCAAATTTTGTCTAAGTACTGCATGATTTTATTAACTGGAAATGCCAAGTTTAATGATTAATGTGTTTTTCAAATTTCCAGGTACTTCAGAGTAATGCTTATAAGACGAGCACAGTTGTAACGAGACAACTTTTTCGTTAGCAGAAAACACACCTTGTGTAAGGTGGAAACATTGCTCACCACCACTTGAAAAGCACTGTTACAAATCAAGTATAGTTGACGAAAATTAGCCAATCCAAGAAAGTGCTGCTGATAAGCGAAATAATTGTTTTTTACAATGTAAGTGCAATTTTTGTATCGTTGCTTCTGACGTCAATTCGATTCGTCATGAAAATGAAAAAGCTCTGTGAAAGGCAGCTATCCCATCAAAAACTAGAAAATATGAGGAAAATAAGGAAAGAGAAGGTAATTGTGTCGACACACTCAAATATTCAAGAAGCATCTCGAGATTGGTTTTCCCTTGGACCACCTGAGGTATTCTCGACTCAAACATGTCACTCAACTTTCTTCGGCCAGAATTTACATAATTTTAGCCCGTGACAACACTTGAACCAGTCCAACTCTGTGATCATAAATACATTGTTTATGATCTAAATATTATTTCAACAAGAAATCCGGAGCCTATTTTTTTTTTGCTTACGGTATGCATAAATTTAATATTTCTGGCTTAATTTATTTTGTCAGTAGCCTCCGTTCTCTGATGATTTGCTGCCTAGACTTCAGTTAATAATGACAGACTGCAATGTTTTGGAAACAGAATGGTAGCATGTAGAGAGTAGTCATGATATTGGTATTGGTTGGATGTGATAATCAAACGGAGCCAATCTTATTGCAAATGTAATTTTCTTTAAATTTTGTTATATACATTTTTTCACTATCTTGATTATTAACTGAGATATTTGCATTTTTTAGTTTTTGGTCTTCAGTATAGCCCCACTCCTACTCATCTCATATTAACAATATTCTATTATGTAGCACTTTATTTGAAGCTTAAATACCAAATATTGTTCTCATTGAACTTTTAAGTTTTGAGATAAATGCAAATACGTAGCGCACGTCGGAAATCTACTTAGTTAACGCAGCTTCTGCGTGACGGACTTTTTTTTTTTTATATATTTCATTTTATTATAGATTATTTTAATGAATTAATTACTATATACTTGAACCATGGATGCTTTTGTATGCCATTGGTTAATTATTTCTTCAAGAAACCTTAGCTCTTCCTCTATAGCTTTTTATTCGCATTCTATAAATAATAATGATGTTTTTTTGAAATGGTTAAATTGCTATGATATTAAAATTTGATATAGAAAAATGATGAAAACCCATTTGGTTAAATCCCTGTTGCGGAGGATAATCCACTCGAAATGCCAACATTATTTGTATCATAAATCATTTTTAATGTATGCACAGCTTTGAATTAATAAGGAAAAAAACTAATTCGCTTATTTTATTTTAAAAAAATATTTTTGTCACATTTTGAAGGCAACTTAGAGTCCCAGACGCCATGGTTTCACTGACACTAACCCAAAGATAAACTCGACCGACTATCGACCTGATCTTCTCCAGGTGATCACCTATCCACCTTATTCACCTGATGTATCTGCCAACGGTTACCGTTTTTTCAGAGCATTCATAAAAAAAATATACCTAAGTGAAAATGAAGCAGAATATTAATATGTTAAATTTATACTATTGATTCAAAACAAACTCTTCTTGTTGAGTGCAGGAAAAAATGGACTGTAACGAACGGAAATTATTTTTAATAAAAAGTTAAAATCATTTCATTCAAAAAGTAATTGGACATTCATTCCTTCAAAAAATGTATTTTATGCTTAACGCTTTCAGAGTTAAGCAAATAATAAATTTTGCTTTACGCGTACTCACCTGAGCGCGATTTCTGCTGCTCCGAGTTAAATGAACTGAAAATGACATAAGTCTCTGCAAGCGTTAAGAATTAAATCAATTTACCAAAGAACTAGATATTCTAGCGACAGAATCCCGTCCATTTTGTTCTCCACTTCCAGTGAATCCAATCATGATGTTAAAAGCAATATATGCGAACGGAAAGTTGATAACAGGAGATCTGTCCTACAATAAACAAATAATTTCTTACTGATTTTCGAAATTGAAGAATTACATATTTTTGTTTTGTAATTTGCTTAAATTTCTATTAAATTGTTTTTTGGGGCTCAGGTTAGCCATATGAGTTAAAGCGTTGACCTTAATCTCACACGGTAACCCTAGTGTGCCGAGTTCGATTCCCGTCTGGGCAAGGGAATTTATTTAGTGACGGAATTCATTAAAATCCTTAGTCCCACCCTGGTTCGAAAAGGGTGATAACCTGTAGATAACCCGTCACAATTAGCCTAAGTTGCAAAAAAAAGTGGGCGTTAATAAATCATTTTATTTAATTGTTTTTCATTCATCATTTTCAATCTCTTGAGATTCTAAATCATTATATAAATATTAAATTTTTTCGGTGAACCATAATCGATATATTCGCATTTATTTAGTTTTTAGCTCTCAATAAATTCCCACTCCTACTTATATCTTATAACATTAATAATAAGCTATAATATCATTAACCGTTTTCTTCCATGCTTGAATACTATATGTTAAAAAAACAGTGGAAACAATTAATTCCTGAAGGCGTACATGTTTCTACTGCTTCTTCTTATCAACATTTTCCGTCAAACTATAAGATTTTTTCCTTCATAATTACTCATATTATTTAGTATTTTACTATAAAAATTGATCTCAGTTTACATCTCACTATGTTCCGACATTTAAGAGATCTTAGTTATAAGACAATTATTTCAATTAAGTTTCCATGAATTATTTTACATCTCTAGAGAATAAATAATTCAGGAATTATTTATAACAGGAGCCAAGGTTTTATTTGAGTCTATTAAGATTCTAAAGTTTTGTAAGACTTTCTTAAGTTTTCGCCGTTTAGAAGATTTATCTCACAGTTCTTTTCGTTATAGTTTTCTATGGAAAACAGAAGCTGCTTTTGTATTAAAATGTCATACAGTTTTTTGTTCGCAGTTTTTTTTAGAATTATTTCAATAGATTAACCGTTAGTTTTCTCGTGTATTACTTGAAAGTAATGGGGTAGAATTTATGGAAACACTCTTTCTCCTTCATTAAATTTATTAAAACTCTAAATGATTCGTTATATCTATTTTAACGCCTCAGGAGTAAAATATTGTTCATGTTAAAATTGGAGTCAACCCATGGCCTAGGGAGACATTCTTTCTTTAGACCTGCACCGTTTATATTAACCCTTAAGTAGGCGCGTGGGGAGGGATTCCTCTTACAGGCACCCGGGGTCATTTATGACCCCATACACAATACGTACTTTAGGAGTTTAATTTAATAAGAATTATAGATTAGGAACATTTGTAATAATAATCTAGGATAAGATAAAGAAAATAACTCATTTATTAAATTACAAACATGAAATATTTCATGAAATTTAGTTAAAAATTTAAGCAATACAAAAAGGATACATAGAATTTATATTAATATTTTTCAAGAAGTTCATTCAAAATCATCAATACAATCTTTACATATTATATCTGAATGAGCTTTACAAATAAAGAATTTGCATCTTGAGAATTTCTGAGAAGGTTTTTTGTCTTCTTTTCTGGGGCACATTTTGCATCGTCCTCGAGAAGGTCCAGGAGCATCTGTAACCACTTCTGATGTTTTGACATCCTCTCCTAAATGTAATTTTATTATTTTTCTTAAGGGTTTGGGAATGTTATCTATAAATTGCCGCATTCAGATGTGTTTTTCGACTAATGATTCCCCTAAATTCCTTAAAAATTTTCTTCTTACCAGGTAATCTTTTTTTGGGCCTATGTTATAAAGCACATGTGCATTTATGCCTATTACATTCAGGAAATGAAAAAATATTGCTAGTGGCCACCTTCTTGTTCGCCTACCAACATTATAATTTGCACACAACTGGTCGCACGTATCGACCCCACCTTTGGTAGTATTATAAAATGTGATTATTTCCGGTTTAGCTTTCACGCCAGTAGATGTGTCAATCTCAGCATCATGATGCATAGTTGATAATAATATAACTGCTTTATTTTTAGCATTAACATATGACACAATAGTTGTATCTTTAGTAAATCCAAAAAGACTACTATATACTTTTTTATTCTTACAGGGCTGAAAATCTGGGGGAATTTCCCGTTTGTTTTTTCTTAGGGTTCCTACAATTGTTAAATTTTTTGATATAAGATGCTGGGCTAATTGGTAGCTTGTATACCAGTTGTCACATGTTATGTTCCTCTTGGTCCCTACAACCGGTTCAATCAGCCTGTCAACAATTGATAGTACAGAATTTTCTTGGCGGAATGGTCCCTCCGGTTGTGTCCCCGCATATATTTCAAAGTTGAGCAAATAATTCATTTTTGAGTCAACTAATGCAAAGACCTTGATCCCATACCTTTTGGGTTTTTTTTGGCAAATATTGTCTGAATGAACATCTTCCCCTGAAAGTAATCAGTTGCTCATCAATAGTGCAATATTCATTTGGACTAAAGGCTTTTTCAAAATTTGTATTTATAGCAGTGAGAAAATCCCTGACTGGTGCTAATTTATCATATAACTTTCTGGTTTCACGGGTGTGTATGTCATCGAATCTGATGACCCGGAGAAGGAATAAAAATTTTTTGTACGACATAGTCAGACTAAATATTTCTATGTCTTCCCATAATTCCTCATAATTTACGTGAGCTGCTTTATGAAGGCCAGCCAAATATAGCAGCCCCAAAAACGCTTCTAATTCTTCTCTTGTCAAATTTTTAGCATCCCGCTCTCTAGAAAATTTGATTTTTATCGAGTCTATGTAAATATTGGTACAATTTAAAATTAAATTCAATATATGCTCGTCGAATAAAATCAAAAATGAATCCATGACAGAAACTACACTTTTGGAGTAACCTTTTCTTCCAGGTAAATGTGATATAATGTTATGTTTTCTGGTTCTTATGGTTTCGAAAAATCGATACACTCAAAGGCGCGTGGGGTCAAAAATGTCTTCCAAAGCTGACAGCAGCTGGGTGGTGACAGGCAGAGAGTTAAAAACACACTGAGGGTTGAGTTCAGTAAGGAGTAGGAAGGTACTAAAAATATAAACAATGGCAGGTGGCCCGCATGAGCAGGAGACAAGATGAAACTTGCTCTTGGACAAAAATGACCCCGCGCGCCTACTTAAGGGTTAAAAAGAAGAAACAACCTATTACCAAAAGATACCATAAATCGATACATAGTTACAATCGATATTTGTAAAATATACATTTCCAATCGATGCTTGTATTATAAAAAATTCTCCGATGAATTAGCTTCAATTCCTCAACCTAATTTAACTATATATCAAAATAATTAAAGGTTAAAACATTTTATTTGAGGAGTAGATATGAAAGAAAAAAAGAAACGTTTAAGTGCCTGATCACCATTTTAGCAGATTTCCCTTAAGGGAAATGAGCTATTGAGGTCGTACTCATGACTATTTTCAAAACTCTTCAAACGCCCATCGATATACCCAGGAGATGACGAAAATAAGGTCCGTTCAAAATTATGTATATATTTGTCTGTTAATGGTCCAGCGGTTGCAATTTTTGCTTGATTGTTACCAAACTCGATATTTAACTGTTTTATGTAAAAAGATAGATTGGGTTCGTTAATGGCTGAAATCGGACCATTGGGAGGGGGGGGGGTTTAAAGGGGTGGATTTTCGAAATATTTCCGTTACTATACGAATATGCTATACTATACGTTCGAATAATTGTATAGAATCAATCTTATTGCAAATTAAATTTACTATAAATATTGTTACATATATTTATTCTCTATCTTGAATATTAACCGAGATATTTGCATTTTTGTTAAGTGTGTGACATGAGATCGGCTAATTTCGGTTCTAGTCGGGAGTTTCCACCAAAAGCTAGATCATCCGTTATCGTAACTGTTCGGCTTTCGTGAAATTTCTCTATAGTAAAACTTGAAGTGGGAAATCTGCTTAGTTTACGCAGCCCTGACTTTTTATGTTTACTATCTTATATGTATGATCCCTTTTATATTTATTTTAGTCGTATCTTTTTCCAAGATTTTTACGTTGTCAAAATCAATGGAATTACGATCATGGTCTGCACATGATGATTTATTTTCTATATAGTCTATATTTTTAGAATGTTGCGTCAGACTCTTTAAATACACACACAAACACACACACACATACTCATATATATATATATATATAATAATAATAAAACAAAACATTGGTAACATTTCTACGATATCGTAAATGAATACTGGCGAACCAGTCATTTGCAGATCATGGGGCACAGAGGTTACATCCAGTTTTTTGGCGGTTCCCACTGTGCGCAATCCTTCTAAATCGGCCCTTGTCCCACTGAGGAAGCTTGCTTATCGCATAAGTTCTTCCTAGATTGATTGTGCAACATTCGAACCAAGGAAATTTTATTATCTACTATTCACAATCATGCCATCTCTGATATGAGTTCATGAGTGCAATGACTTGATGTAAAAATACAAAAATAACCATGTAAGAATAAATTGATTTTTTAATAATTGACTTGAATCCTCCCTCACCCTTTTACTCTCAGGCCAACCCGCTTCAAAGGTGAAAAGTCTCTTCACCTCAAACAAAATATTTCTGCCAGAATAAATTAGGCCTCTTTTCAGGTCCACCTTTTTCCAAATACGTTTTCCTTCGTCCTGATTTATTAGAGGAATAAAAAAGAAATGATATTTATCAAGGAACATTAACACATTTCTCCATGTGTGTGTATATATATATATATATATATATATATATATATATATATATATATATATATATATATATATATATATATATACATATATCTGTGTGTGTGTGACGGAAAATGTTGATAAAAAGAAGCAGAAAGAACATGTACGCCTTCAGGAATTCATTGTTTCCACTGTTTTTTTATATTTTAAATATCTGCGCGTTGTAAAAATGTTATAATTGTAAAAGTAAATCTAAAGTAAAAAAGGCTGCTAGAGAATTCGAAAATTATAGGTTATTAATAATTTGGATATGGCTCCCTTCTACTTTTTCCAAAGGCTTTGAATTATGCTGTAGCGGTCGCAATTTTTTTAATTATTACGAAATTATAAATTTAAACATTTTTTGTAAAACTAATAATCAAGTTCGTTTATCGCTTAAAACAAACTAGGACAGGAGGGGTTAGAGTGGAGTAGAATGTATAAAATTTGAAATATCTCCGTTATTATAAGACTTTCAGAAATTGTTTATTGCTAATTTTTTGGGACATTTAATTTTATATAAACTCTAATGTATCTATCAGTATTGAGTATTCAGTAAAGCCTCACTTCTGACCACCCGATTTTCGCTTTGAGTAACCGAGGAACACATCTCATATCCAACTGGTGTTTTAGCAGATTTCCATTAAGGGTCGTTTTATGTGAAAACAAAGATCAGGTTCGTTAACGGCTGAAATCAGACCATGGGGAGGGAGGGGGGGGGTTTAGAGGGGAGGAATTTCGAAAAAATCGAAATATCTCTGTTACTATACGTCGGTTCGAAAAAGTGTATAGAAGGAATCTTATTGAAAAATAATTTACTATAAATATATAGTTATATACATTTATTCTCTATCTTGAATATTAACCGAGATATTTTTCACTTTTCAGCCTTCAGTAAACCCCCACTTACACTCGTGTTTTATAAACCATACTCTGTTATATAATAAACGACATTATTCCAAGCTTAAATACCAAATATTGTGTTCAAAAGACCTTTATTGTTCGAGATATATATAAATAAGTTCTGTTGACCTACCGCAACCCGTTTTTACTTTTCAGAGACCTTTACTATACGAGATACATGCAAATATGTTCTTTTGACCCCTCCCCCCCCTCCCGTCTTAAATTCTTGGACATCTAAAATTTGATTGAGTGAGGTGAAAATTATTCTGATTCATTATAAATTACAGTACTAGATATGGTAAATAATTTTCAATATAATTAATATGTTGTATTTTGATATGTTTCAGTTATTGTTTTTCTTTCCGGTGAGCCTTTGGCTTACCTGTTTGATTATATTTCAGACGCTTCCCGCCGGAAAGGAAGGGGAAAGATTTCTTATTACCGTTTGTATTTATTCAGTTAATATTCACAGTGCTGTTGTGTTGGCAATGTGTAGGTTTATATATTATTAACTTCGCGAGGGAAATCTGCTTAGTTTACACAGCCCCTGCTTGACGGACTTTTGATGTTTGTTTACTTTAGCTCCTTACTAAGAGAGAAATAGAAAAGTGTGAATTGGGATCATCAGTGCGTCATATACCAGATCTTGGAAAATACGCTCTGTTTGCGCAGCCCTGCATGATGGACTTTTACAGAAAAAAAACGTCTGCTATAAAGCTATAGTACGGGATTGCTATTAAAATTCAACGGGAATTGTAACAGAAAATTATTCGCATTCTAATCCTTCCAAGAAAAGATCAATACAGCATAACATTGAAATGATCCTCTTAGGCAAATGGAAGAGAATTGCTGTAAAGAGACTGACTCAGAAAACGTAAACAAGCGGCGCCTTGTGAATGTGTTAAGCAGTAAAACTCGTCGAAATACTAACTCGTATTTTCTGCCGAGAAGGAAAAACAAGAAGCGGACATTAACGTGTTTTCGATACAAATGTTATCTAAGGCTGTATAAAGCGGCTAAAGGCGGAGCTGTGTTATCTCTGTCAATAGAAAAGGCCCACTGGTTGACCTATTTTTATCATTCTGCCAAGATGCTTTTATTGTATCTTCTTCTTGATCTAATGAAGGGGGTCAAAGGATTAACAGAGGTTCTTAATGCTCTCGCTTGTAGAAGCTCAGTACTAAATTATCAAAGCTAAGAAACTATTAAGAAATTCAAGAACGTCCACGATTACTATCTTTTATATTATTATAGTATTGGAATATTCAATGTGTGAGTTGCAGAAACAGTTCTCTTCGGGCAAAGAGCAGTTAGTATCAAAACAATCAAAACGTCGGGAAGGAAAATGAAAAAAAAAGATCAATACCTGAACACTAAATCAGTGAAATTTCAATTATCAATTTAATTCAGGATTATTAATATGCTTTACGCCATTGCATTACTAAATGGCTTTGTGGTCTGCGTCCATGGGCTTGACATACAGAGCTTCTTACTCCATTAAAGATGACAGTCCGGTAATGAGTTGTCTATCATAGCCTCTTTGAATAATAATAATAATGTCAAGCTAATGCTCACTGCACACACATGCATGCGCATTGACTGTACCCGTCATGCTTGGACTGACTGACGTTGTGTCTTCTCTATTCATGGCAGGTATGCTTGACTTGGTCTATTATACCGGCTGGGATAGCAGCAGATGAGGCTAGCATAGGATCAATCTGTTTATCTAGAGAACTAACTAATCTACTAAAAGATTGAAGATCTCTCTCTCTCTCTCTCTCTCTCTCTCTCTCTCTCTCTCTCTCTCTCCCTCTCTCTCTCTCTCTCTCTCTCTCTCTCTCTCTCTCTCACTCTCTCTCTCTCTCTCTCTCTCTCTCTCTCTCTCTCTCCCTCTCTCTCTCTCTCTCTCTCTCTCTCTCTCTCTCTCTCTTTCACTCTCCTCTCTCTCTCACTCTCCTCTCTCTCTCTCCCTCTCCTCTCTCTCTCTCCCTCTCCGCTCTCTCTCTCTCTCTTCTCTCTCTCCTCTCTCTCTCTCCTCTCTCTCTCTCTCTCTCTCTCTCTCCTCTCTCTCTCTCTCTCTCTCTCTCTCTCTCTCTCTCTCTCTCCTCTCTCTCTCTCTCTCTCTCTCTCTCTCTCTCTCTCTCTCTCTCTCTCTCTCTCTCCCCTCTCTATCTCTCCCCTCTCTCTCTCTCTCTCTCTCTCACTCTCTCTCTCTCTCTCTCTCTCTCTCACTCTCTCTCTCTCTCTCTCTCTCTCTCTCTCTGCCTCACTCTCTCTCTCTCTCTCTCTCTCTCTCTCTCTCTCTCTCTCACTCTCTCTCTCTCTATCTCTCTCTCTCTCTCTCTCTCTCTCTCACCTCTCTCCCTCTCCCCTCTCTCTCTCTCTCTCTCTCTCTCACTCTCTCTCTCTCTCTCTCTCTCTCTCTCTCTCTCTCTCTCTCTCTCTCTCCCTCTCTCTCTCTCTCTCTCTCACACACACACACACACACACACTCTTTCACGCACAGAGCTTATATTGCCAATAGTATGTCATGATAAATTATGTCGTATTTCTTTGTTAAAATAATCTAATTTCATTCACATTTCTGTTCAGAGAATCAGCTACCTAAAAACTGTATTTTATTTTACGGAAGGGGCATTCCAATACAAGCTGATAATTCTCAGATATAAGTTGTTATCGAGTTGAACTGGCAAACCAATCTACATGATTGGAATAAATATTTCACTTTTGTTCGGAGAAAGCGTTGATCTCCTATGAAATAAAACCACAGGAAATTATTTTTTAAATAACTCTTCCAAGCTGGTTTAAAAATAAAATAAAAACAGATATTACCTTACATCTGTAGAAGTACATTAAAAAATATATGAAAAAGCCTCCTGGAAAACCAATCATTGACTAATACATACGTTCGTGTAGTTACCTTGTCCTAGTACTGAGCCAGATTTCGTGGAAATAGCCTTTCAACGTTTAACCACAGATAACCTCATTTCCTCGTGGAATATTCACCTCTTATTGGCAATTTTTAAATATTATTAATTAATGAAAAATTAATATTTTCATACCTGATTAATTAGAATTTTTCTTTATTTTTACTAATAATAAAAATTTGATTCACTGGAAATGGGATGAAGCTCTTATTTATCTTCGCCTCTTTTTAAATTACCTAACCAATAGTAAAATAATTTCCCCCCCCCTCAGATCAGAATCCCTGAAATGAGAGAGAATATTTAGAATTCCCTTCTCCTGCACGCATCAATAGGTATGAGTTTCCTTTCAAGCAAGAGATAGCCCAGCTGGACATGGAGGCCTGAACTATATGCTGCACTATTTCAAATTGAGGGCTGACCCGAGGTCCAACACCAAGGTACATTATATTTGAGTTTCCATTCTACTACAGTGCAAGACTTCGGCTAACCGGGGAATACTCTTTACTCGATTGGCCACCGACAACAGCTGATCTAAAGCGATGATGTTATGAAGACTTTCGTGCAATTACCAAAGCATGAAGAATAATATGTAAATAGACTTCTAAATTTTGTATATATATTCCATTGAATTATGAATATATAGGTTACTTGTATAATACAGGTAAGATAGGTTAAGTTGGTTATTATGCAATTATTGTAGTGTGAACTGACTACCTGTTAGAAAGAATCAAACATTTAAGGATTATAAATTGGATAACCGCTGGTAAGGTGCTGCCCTAAAGTACAGCGGGGGGGGGGAGAGGAGGATAAAAAAGAGAGAGAGAGAGAGAGAGAGAGAGAGAGAGGGGGGGGAGAGAGAGAAGAGAGAGAGAGAGAGAGAGAGAGAGAGAGAGAGAGAAGAGAGAGAGAGAGAGGGGAGAGAGAGAGAGAGAGAGAGAGAGATCAAGACATTGCAGAGAGAAGAAGTGATATGTGAAATTTCGCGTCATGAGTGCAACTTCAACAGAATTCCTTTAAAGAAAAGTCTACTAAAAAGATCCTCAGTACTGGGTTACAACTCATTTACGAATAGTTGCGTAACCCCTAAATGGGTACTTAATTAGCAATGAATATTAATTTATTGGGTGGAACTTAATACTCAAAACTTCCATCAGAAAAAATAAGATAGAGACTCCAGAGTCAGTTTTGAAAAACATGAAACATTTCACAAGATCTCTAAGGGTATAACAATAAGGCAAGAGTGGCTTTCTTAAGAATCCAATGTCTGAAATGTGTTTAAATTATGTGAGTACGGGTGAAACTGAGTTTTGTGTTGTATAATATGCCTGGATGTGTATGACTGTGTGCATAATTTAACTACTTGTGAAAATCGATAAGCGACAACTTGGGCTTTAGTCACCTGTTAATTCCAGAGATAACTTTACAAAGATCAGGAACTTGGGCCTTAGAGTGTAAAGGATCTAGTTACTCCTGGCTCAAACTTGACAAGCCGCACAAACATGTGCTTCGTGACCCTACCTCCTTGATATTAAACTGTAACTTAACTGTATAAGCCTTTGTGTAAAGGAATACTTTTGGTAAACAGTCCAGGATTAAGATTTGTTGTTTATATCAATAAATTTATACGTTGGAAACCTTGTATAACGGAAATAAATAAATAACATTTAAAATGGGAATAAAAGTAGAAGATACCTCGTTTCTGAATTTCCGTTGATATATAGTTTTTGGGGAATATTGTTACGTTTAGTACAAAGATAATAAACTTTGTTGTTCTTTTGGATTGCAAAATTAAACATACAAGCTTTAGAGTTTTTATCACTGCACAATTCATTTGACAATAGACAATACACTTGGTAAAAAATTCTTAAGTATTACTCACAGTATGCACTAATAACTTCACTTCTTATTGCACAGTACAATAACTCACGATCACTGAAGTTCACACAAACATGACACTGCACTGATCTTCACAAAGAACACGGCACTGCACTGTTCTTTACTTAAACACGGTACTACACTGTTCTTCACATACAACACTTCACCGCACTGAAACAAAAAATGCACCGTTCATTAAAGTTGTACTGTTCTTAACTTGAAGAGTACTGAGAACAAACTAAACTACCGGGGTGAGCTGGGCCGCTTTTATAGCTGGGTGGCTAAGATCAAAGAGAATGCCTCAAATGGCCTAAATTTCAGGCGGGCGTAGTCGAGACACTTCCGGCGCCAATGGTCTTTCCATCGGTCGGCTCCTTTCATCTACTACGTACTTCTTACATATTTGATTAACTCTGTTTAATTTTTTCATGTACGTAGTTTTCGCAACAATATGTTACTCTCTTATTATAGCTCTTTGGTCATTTCGAAATCTTTATATATTGACTATTCTTTACTGCAAATAACGTACTAAAAGTTAACAAAATAGATTACGATTCCTTAATATTTAATTCGAAGCGGAATCATCTTAAAATATTTAGACTTTGCTAGTATAAATATATATTGTAATATCATGCAGGTAAAAGATAATTCACTAGACGGTAATTCAATGGAGTAGTAAAAAATCTATTAATCAATTCATTTAAATAACCCATCAATACGACTTAATTATAAACTTTTATCAGAAAACACTTAAACATGTTTGAGTGAATATAAACGCCAATGTTCAAACACATTTAGTAAAATGTTTAATGCTACAGTTATTCACTTAACTTAGCTCCAAAGTGGGTCATGGTTTTGTCACACGTTTATGTGATTTTCGAATCTTGAAGGAATTATTTTTTAAATTTTTTTTATGGGAAGCAGTTGCCCAAACTCATTTAAGCTCTTACTTGTTTGTCATTGTTTATGATTTCAATTAGTTGTCTTCTGTAGCTATCAATTTTATAAAGTGACAGGCAATTTAATTTTATCATATACTTGTTAGGACAAACATATTTTTGTTTTATTGGAATCTACGTTGGGAGAACTCATCCGGACTGTTTGAGAAACACGAAAATAACTGTTAAATTAGGCGAGAAATTAAGAAAGAGATTCCGTTTTCAGTTGAGCGGCTCTGATTTTAATCAAGGACTCATCAAATATTCGATAGATATTGTCATTTTGGTAATATCCGCCGCCAGGATTCTATTGAAGTGTTAGATTTTGCTCAGCTGGTACAGTGATTCTTCGGAAATGAGAAATGCCTGCCTCAGGTATGGACATGCCTTGCTAGCAAACTATTATACTTGATCATTCAATATCACAACCTACAAGCGCCGACGTACGAATGAATGTCCTTTTTAATGTTGAGCAATTTAAATCTGAAAATGCACAAACAACAGATCAGATGAGCTCCCACGTAAAACCTTGAGTGTCTTTGATGATGTTTCGTGTCGGACTTGTACTCTTTTAGCATCTCCTTTAAGTTTTGCCCCTAATGATGGCCACGGGATCATTATATGAGTTGGATAGTCCTCTTTCAATGTTTTATAAAGTGTATGTGAATGTAGATCGGCTTATGTAGGATTTTTGTTTGTATTCTAAACAATTTTAACCATTTTAGTCCAATATGTGTGTTATTTATTATTAAAGCAGAATAATTTAGGGAGTGAAGAACAATTCTGCCCAGGAAAGAAGAAACAAGTATGAAAATTATCAGGATCAATTGGTTCCTCTACCATCCAGCATATTCCAGAGATATGAAAATTATAGTTTTAAAAATTACATATGAAGTTTATGATAATATGGAATTAAGTTGAGGATTACAATAAATTAATATAAAGCATTATTATCAGTACCTATCAAAATATCCCAACAGCTAGTTCCAACATACTAATTGTTCCCCATAGGGCATGTCTGAAACGTTTCATGCAAAACAATTTAAAGAAATTTTTAAGATGAATATACAAACAGCAAACACCACATGCTTGCAGGAATAACAACAATAAACAAAATAGATTTCTTACGTTTTTCCTTTGTTATCTGTGCTCCTGAACTTCCTCCTTGTCCAAAACCCTGAACTTAGTTCTATGACTTTATCCTCCTCCATCCAAACTGCTGAATTTAGTTCCCTAATATTGTCATTCCTTTTCTGAGCCCCTGAAATTTGTTCTGTGACCATGGTTCTTCCTTATTCAAGCCCCTGAATTTTGTTCAGTGATATTGCAATTCCTCACCTGAAGCCCTGAAGTTTTTTTTTGGTTTTTTTTTGTGGCGTGTCAACCATTTTGGTCATTAACGCCAAACCGTTTTTCTGGATTATTAATCAAAATACTTTAATATGTATTATTCAATTATGTTTAGCAGTCAATATTAGCCCTTAAGTTTGTTCTGTGACTTTGTTCTTTCTCATGCAACCCCCTGAATTTTGTTCTGTGACTGGCCATTCCTCGACCGAACTTTCGAATTTTGTTTTCTGACATTGTCATCCCTCATTCGAGGTACTGAACTTTATTTGAGGTAGCTAAATGTTCTGAACGGATTTTATATTCGTCATTTCATTAATCAACGTTCATTACTTTTACATATATGTGATTGCAAATTGTCAATAAGCACTGAACAATAAGAGTTTAAGATTATTCTCTGAAAGTGAGTATTTTCCTAATTATATCTGGAATATTCTTGTAAAAACCTATACTCATTGATTCATATATATACTGATCATTTTGTAAAAGTTTTTACAATGCAGCATCACAGAAGGTTTCAATTTAAAAAATGGGACTCCAAATATACAACCGTCAGCATATATTTCAAGCTGTTTTAATAAACAGTAAGAACGTCGTGAGAATAAAAAAGAAAGCGTAGCTGGAATGACGGATCGGAGAGCCAGTAACAAATATGGCGCTAGATTAAACCATTTAGGAAGAGAATTGGCTATAAAACATTGCTTGAGATTAATGCCTCCGCCTGGGAATGGAGATAAGCCCTTTTTTTCAACACTAACTCATTGAATAATTATACAATAAATGTTAGGGCAATATTGTTATTCAAATCGCCTCATGCTATAGTCAATTAAATGTTCCTTGTTCTTTTTTTATTAATTTTTCCCATATTTTACCAATAGTAATTATTTAAATTACTTAATCATACCTATAATCACATTTTATTATTTATACAAATGGAGAAAATGTATCCTCTGAAATGCTTGTTTCGAAGACTCATAAACCAGAAAGATCGACCTATATGCACTCACTGTAACACAGTACTGACCATTAAACATCTCCTGACTGACTGCAGACTACCTGAACATTTGAACTTACTGAACGACTTGTACGAACTAATAACAGAAGGTAGCCCACATAAAAATACACCCTTAAATAGTGTTTAATACATTTTTAATCTTGTTCCTTAGACTTCCATCATCCTCATTCCAGGATTTATTGCAAAATTTATAATTTCTTTTAAATTAGTTTTATTTTAACGCTAAATAATATTTTCTTTATGTTTTATAGCATGCATAATAATTTTGAAAACAATTTTCTTTATTATTAAAATTTTAATTTAGAGAATAGAAAATAAATGATACTGAGCGACAAAGCTAGTTGCGGGACACTTACAATAAATACAAATTTTTCGAAGAGGGAAACAAGGAGTGTGGTAAAAAAGAGTTAGAAACATATTTGGATGAAGTCATAATGTTCATGAAACTTGTGATCGAGGTACAATATTTAATAGATACAATCGTAATGGTTGAGCTACCCCCCCCCCCCGTTCCCGATTGTGATTGCTCGTGTACCAATATTTCAAGGTACCTTCGCCTCAATACTTTCTGTAGCTTTCTGTAGTTCGAAAATTTAGCTCTAATCTATAATAAGAAAACGTAGCGAAATAATATAAAGGAGTGCCGAAGGTTCAAAATGTATATAAGGAAAATATTGTCTGTTTATAGCTATGCAAAGACGGCGTACCAATAGCAGGAAATGCCCTTTTTACCAGCGATTAACCCACCGTCCATTGAAAGTGACACTCCTAGAGAAAAATGTCTAGAACAGCAATAGTTTAAAAGGTAAAGCGAAATTTAATCAGGCCATAAACTGCAATATGCAACTAGTTCCTAAACATTTCAGAATTAAATATCAGACTTTGACCCTGAGTTGGCAGTGTTTCGAGTAAAGTCTTTGCAAGGAAAAATCAAACTGAATATCATTTCATCCATAAATAAATTTTATAAACCCTCCAGAATGAAATTCCTTTGACAAGGGTATAAAATTAATTTCTGAATATTGAAGTGCTTAAGGACTAATTAACTGGAATCATATGCCAAATAAACGTGTTAATTAAAAAATCAAATCAGAAGAAAATGAAATAAGGACAATAAAAGGCAATAAACCGTTTATATGTGCTAGAGTATTATAGCCATGGTTAGGATATTTGAAGTCGTTAGAGAGCAGCACAGACCTTGTATAGAAGCTAACCATCTAATGCAAATGCATTAAATTAGAAGGTAGACAAATTCTATCTTCTAATTTATACATCATCTCATCATTAGCAAAAGCACTTGCATTGAGAAAAGGTGTTGTAAGCAGCCTGTGATTTAAAAAAAATCACACATATTCACCGACTGTCTACATAGTATCTTAGACACCCTGCTAATATACTCACATAAGCATAAGGCATGGCAACACACAATACTTCGCACTATCTCGTTACGGTAAGTTTCCACAATAACGAATAACCTTTATATAAATAAATAAATTTGCAAAGAAATATTTATATCACATAATATATGATTTTCATTTTGAGGAGTTTGGGTATCTGCTCCAGCGGTTTGAATTTTTGTAGGTATGCAAATTTTCGATGGAAACGCGTCCATCTTTGTCAGATAATGTTTTGGACGAAGATGGACGCATTCCCATCGAAAATTTGCATACCAAAGAAAATTCAAACTGCTGGAGCAGATACCCAAACTCCTCAAAATGAAAATTCTTCCCACTGATGCAGCCTCAAAAATATAATAATATATGATATGTTTACAGTAATTTAACTATATCATTCGATATTTTTACGTTGTCTAATTCATCTTGACCTCTCATCAATGGCATTTAATATTTATTCCAATCCATTTTCCATTTTTATTCATCTCTTTAAATAATTATTATCTCTGTTCTGCCATACACCATAATTATATAATTATTTATATGAATTAATTGATATACATTTTAAAGATGCATGTTTAGTAAGAGCACTAAAGTAAAAGAGGAGAACAATATTGAAGATATTGTTGGAAGGGAAAAAAGAAAAGAAAAGAAAAACAATAAATAAAAAAAAAAATTGAACCAAGAATTCATGGAAGCCCATGGTTGCTTCAAGGGGCAAAACGTTCAAAGGCTCAATCACCAAGAGGAAATTGGTTTTGATAAAAATAAATAAAGTGTTAAGCCAGTAGATTTCCACACGCTTCCTGTTTACGTTTTCCCGGCGGAAATGGTGTTATTTATATTTCGCAATTACATTGCAAGCAAGATTTATTTGACCCTGTAAACCATTGAGCAGAAATTTGTTCTAACGCCAAATAAATATTAGTCGTTGAATTTGTGAGAATTTAGTCGTTGTCAATAAAAATTGAAAAGTAAACATATTAAATTGAAATTGTTCCTAAATTAGTTTTATAAATGTAGGTGATGTGTCACAACTCTTAAATCCTTTCTTATGAATGATACTTCATATATCATAATACGGATATTCAAGAAAGCTTTCCTGTACTGCTATACTTCGTAATTTACATGTTATTTCAAGCCGTTTAGTGCCATAAGATCTTTTAGCTCCTGGTTTATTTTTAGTTCCCTCGAGGGAAATCTGCTGTTGAGGTTTCATTCATGATGCGATTTTCGAAATCTTTCCTCAAATGTCCAACGATCATACCTAGGAGATTACGTGTTTATATATACGTGATATTATATATATATATATATATACTTCTCTATTGTTGATCTAGGGGTAGCCTTATCATTGCCATACTCGAAAGATAAGAATTTAACATAAAACTAAAGATCAAGTTCGTCAAATTTGAAATATCTACATTGTTATACATCATATCTAAAACTTTTATTGAACCCGTCGTATTGAAAATTTAATTGTTTATAAATGTTGTTATGAACATATTTTCTCTACGATGAATATTAACGGAGATATTTTAATATTTACATAGCTTTCTTATTTTCTGTCGTAAAGTAAGAAAATCTGACACGCAGGGGCTGCGTTAACTAAGCAGATTTCCCACGTGCGTTACGTATTTTCATTTAAATGAGTAGGAGTGGGGGTTAACTAAAGAACAAAACTAAAAAATGCAAATATCTCGGTTAATAATCAATATAGTGAAAAGATGCACATAATAACATTTATAGAACGTTACATTTGCAATAAGATTGATTCTATAAATTTTTCGATCTAACCCATAATAAAAGAGATATTAAGAATTATCTAAATTCCGTGACACAACACTAACATATAGTGTTGCTTCCGGAGTGCTCACACAAAATTCGCACAACACGCGTGGCATATGACGTTGCAGGAATATTCATAATATTTACATATCTCCGCTACTTATGGGCTAAATATTTAATTCATTTTATGTACAATTAGAATTTCCATTATTACCAGTGTTTGTGATTACGATTCTTTGGCCGTTTTTGAGACACTGTCTATTAATTATAGTAGGATTATTATGTAATCAAACCAGCCGGTATTTCGTTTCGCTTTTCTCGAACGTTTAACGTTGGAGCGAACGATATTTTGCTTATCTAGAAAGAAATATAAAGATTAATTATTCAGAACTCCAGTTGATTAGCACGATATTATTAGTCTCATATATCTTGTGTGTGTGTGTGTGTGCGCGCGCGCGCGTGTGTGTGTGTGTGTGTGTGTGTGTGTGTGTGTATATATATATATATATATATATATATATATATATATATATATACCAGGTAGAACTTTAATTATACATTTATTAGCTTTCGCTAGTAATTTATTTAATTCCAATAAAGGGCATGTCATTAGTAAAATTGTTGCTCGTTGCTATTTGCTTGCCCTTAGTCAATATGGACCAAAATACTACGATGAACGCGAGGGGCGAATGTACTGATTACACTTTCTATTTTAGAATTAATCTAATTACTTGACGAAGTATATAAATGTTTAATCAAGCTTTACTCAGGCAAATATATTGTATTTTCGGCTAATAACATTGTGACAATATTATAACTGGTTTTTGTATTTTTATCTAGAGTCTGCAAGACTACTATCTTAGTAAATTATCAAAGAAAGAGGTTCATTTGAAAGGAAATAAAGTCCGTCATGCAGGGGCTGCGTAAACTAAGCAGATTTCGCCCTACGCTCTGACGGTAATTTGGCTTATAATATTATTTTAATGTTTAAATAGTAATTATTAAATTTTAATTATTACTGTGTTTTTCAAATATAGTTGAAATTATTGTAAATTTTATAATGTTATGGACAGTTTGTTATATGACCAACTATGTACAACATTTTTAAAAACTGATTTTCAGACTCCTTAATTATGGCGTTTCATTGTTTTGTAGCTCTGAGGATGGGAATTTAGTCCCCGAATGCACTCAGCTTTTCTAAGAAATAAAATTGTGAGGAGCCATAAAAAAGTTCTTGTGATTAACCTAAGCAGATTTCCCTCGCGAATTTTAGTTATAGATAAACCTACATACTGCTAACACAACACCACCGTGAATATTAAGGTAATAAATACAAACGGTAATAAGAAATCTTTCCCCTTCCTTTCCGGCGGGAAGCGTCTGAGATATAATCAAACAGGTAAGCCAAAGGCTCACCGGAAAGAAAAACAACAACTGAAACATATCAAAATACAAGATATTAATTTTATTGAAAACTATTTACTATATCTAGTACTGTAATTTATAATGAATCATAATATTTTTTATCTCAATCAATCAAATTTTAGAAGTCCAAGAATTAAGGACGGGGGAGGGGGGGGGCGGTAACAAGAGCATATTTGCATGTATCTCGTATAATAAAGGTCTCTGGAAAACCATATTTGGTATTTAAGCCTCGAATAATGTGGTTTATTATAAAGTCCGTCACACAGGGGCTGCGTAAACTAAGCAGATTTCCCGCGTGAAGTTTAACAATAGATAAATCTACATACAGGCAACACAACACCATCTTGGAAAAGAAGTGAATAAATACAATCAATAATAATAATCTCAATATAACGTATTAATTTGATTGAAAACTATTTACTATATATAGTACTGTAATTTATAATGAATCAGAATAATTTTTACCTCAATCAATCAAATTTAAGTAGTCTAAAAACTCAATAAGGGGGGGGGGGAGGGTCACCAGAACATATTTGCATGTATCTCGTATAACAAATGTTTCTTGAATACAATATTTAGTATTTGAAAATCAAATGATGTGGTTTATTACATAACCGAGTATTGTTTATGTAGCATGTATAGAAATGGGGGTTTGCTGAAAGCTGAAAACTGGAAAATGCAAATATGAGTTAATATTAAAAATAGGGAATAAATGTACATGACAATATTTTTAGTAAATTTAATTTTCTTATAGTACATTACATTTTCTATAAGATTCGTTCTATACATTTTTTCGATCCGACGTTTATTAACGGAGATATTTCAAATTTTCAAAATTCTCCCCTCTATACCACCCCTCCCACTGGACCGATTTCAGCCATTAACGAACTTCATCTGTCGTTTATATAGAACGCTAGAGCGTCAATAGACATGTGTGTATATATATATATATATATATATATATATATATATAATTTTGAACGAAGCTCATTTTCGTCATCTCCTGGGTAGGATCGATGGAAATTTGAAGAAATTTTCCGAAAATCGCATCATGAGTACGACCTCAATAGCTGAAAAAAGAAGAATGCATTCGAAATGTGGGCTGTGTTGTAATGCAAATATCGGTCACTGCAGACGAGGAATTTAAGGTTTGACCTTTCCGTTACCGAACGTGATCTTTCTTTTAACATAAAACGACTAAATATCAGCTTTCGTAATGATTAAGCAATAATTGCGACCGCTAGAGCGGTAACAGACATATATATATATATATATATAGTTTTGAACGGTTAAGTATTACAATAGAGAAATCTGCCTACTAATAACTCTAGTAGTAAGAATCTCTAAACCAATTCACGATGGAATAACAGTTACGGAAACGGCCGAACTAGCTTTCGGTGGAAAATCCCGAGTATAGCGGACTTCTGCCGACCCCACACAAAATACAAATGCAAATATCTCGGTTAATATTCAAGATAGAGAATAAATGTATTGAACAATACTTATAGTCAATTTTATTTGCAACAATATTGAGTCTATACAATTTTTCGATCCGACTCATAATAACGATAAAGATATTTTGAATTTTTTTAAATCCTCCCCTCTTAAACCCCTCCCCCCTCCCCCCTGGTCCGATTTCAGCCGTTAACGAACTTGAACTTTGTTTTAACATAAAACGACTAAATATCGAGTTTGGTAACGATTAAGCAATAATTGTGACCGCTAGAGTGGTAACAGATATATATATATATATATATACAGTTGTAGATGGACCTAATTTTCGTCATCTACTAGGTAGGATCGATGGACATTTGAAGACATTTTTCGAAAATCTCGTCATGAGTACGACCTCAATAGCTGATTTCCCTTGAGGGAAATCTGCTAAAAATAACTGCGAGTGACCTATTCCCATCTTGTAATGCGACTTGTTTAGAATCTTTGCAAGGTTGATGCCACGATTGATGTGAGTAATTATTGACGGTCCAAACATGACAATATTATTGATGAGTGCAACCCCTCCCATAACATAACCCATATATAATACGTTAGAAATGAGCAGGAGGAGAGAGACAGAGACGCTGTGACCTGGTCGGTATGGTAGCCATGGTAACGCCCTGGGACCTATCCCCACCTACGGACGCCCCTCATCACTCACTTATATTTATTCTCGTGTAATTTAATTGAAGGCACTTCTAAGATTTCTATTGATAACACGTTATATTTTCTCTCGCTGTTATCTATGTTTGGCATCCACTCAACCCTTCATCAGTTAATATAATTATAAACTTCCACCGTAGATCTTAGCCAAGCGAAAGGTGGCCAGCAGATAAATAGTCAGATATTGACGATTCAATTAAAGCTTCTTACCCTATTTCTTCTATACTCAAGACTCCAATTCTGCACTCTGAGGATGAATTTAATTTGTTCGTGGAAGACACAATTAACTCGTTCATAACCACTTTATTTACTGGCTGATCTACAATTATTGGCTGATCACTGAGTTGGTTCCATCCGCTAAATTCAGATACCAAACAATAAATGTCCACTTAATTACTACTGTAGTACCGGAGTCCTCTAATGTTGGCACTCTTGCACGTGGTAGGGAGGGGTCTACAGCATGGTCGGGGTCGGTCTCACATTCAAGGTGAAAAAGTCCGTCACGCAGGGGCTGCGTAAACTAAGCAGATTTCCCACGTAAAGTTACACAATAGAGAAATCTCCATACGAGTGTCAAACAGTTAACGGCCGAACTAGCATTCGGCGGAAACGAATAGAAGGGGCCATAGCTCGTCCGTTACTCTTAATAATAATGCAAATATCTCGGTTAATATTTAAGATAGAGAATAAACGTATATAACAATATTTATAGTAAATGTAATTTGCAATAAGAGGTTTTATGCAATTTTTCGATCCGACGTACAGTAACGGAGATATTTCGAATTTTCAAAAATCCCTCTCTAACCCCTCCCACTGGTCCGATTTCAGCTGTTTAAAAACTTGATCTTACTTTTTACATGAAACGATTAAATACCCAGTTTGGTGACTATTAAACAAAAATTGCGACCGCTAGAGTGTCAACAGACAAATATATATAGTTTTGAACGGACCTCATTTTCGTCATCTTCGCTTCATGAGTACGACTTCAATAGCTGATTTCCCTTAAGGGAAATCTGCTAAAAGACCGTCACCCAGGGGCTGCGTAAATTAAGCAAATTTCTCAAACGAAGTTTTACAATAGATAAATCTGCATACTGGCAACACATACCACCGTCAATAAATACAAACGGTAATGAGAAATCATGCATTAAATTTTAATGAACTCCCAACGGAAAGCCTCAGAATTGTAAACAAACAGGTTAGTTAACCACTCAGAGCTGAACAGATAGGTAGGCATATTCTTCACCGGAAAGCAAAACAATTACTGAAATATATCTAAATAAAACATATTAATTTTATCGAAATCTATATATTATATCTAGTACTGTAACTTATAATGAATCAGAATAATTTGTATCTCAATCACTCAAAATTTAGTACATGAACTAAAGAAGTGGGGGGGGGGGTGAATAGAACGTATTTGCATATATTTCCCAAAGTAGAAGCTTACACAAGTCTCTCTACACCAATTTCAGAGGAGCCGAACAGTTACGGAAATGGTCGAACTAACTTCCAGCGGAATCGCAAAAACAGAACCGACAATAACCGAATATGAAAAATGAAAATATCTCGGTTAATATTGAAGATAGAGAATAAATGTATATAACAATATCTATAGTACATTTAATTTACAATAAGATTTTTCCTATACACGTTTTCGATTTCACTTATAGTAACATAGATATTTCGAATTTTCGGGAAAAAAACCCTTCTTAACCCCCCTCCCACTGTTCCGATTTCAGCCATTAACGAACTTGATCTTTCTTTTTGCATAAAACGTTTAAATGTCGAATTTGGTAACGATCAAACAAAAATTATCTCTCCTAGAGCGTTAACAGATATATATATATATATATTTATATAAAATTTTGAACGGACCTCATTTTTGCCATCACCTGGGTAGGATTGATGGCCGTTTTTCTAAAATCGTCCCAGAGTTCGACGTCAATATCTCAAGGGAAATCTGCTAAAACATGGTTTAGCATTCTCAAGTGGTGACTGAAGAGCTTCAAGGTCAATGTATTGTAAATACATATTTAGGTTGGATTTGTCAGCCTTCTCCACCTCAACCTTTTCAGGACGTTGGTTTTCCAGTTCACTACTTGGAGCTTCGTAGTGTCATTTTGTCTCTGTCAACCCATCGCATGATTGGTCTCCCTTGTGGCTAGTTTTCTGGCGAAACCTCCATTCATTGTACTGTAGATCAGGTTGCGGTAGCATTCATGTCATGTGAAATCTTCTTCATATATAATTTCTTCTGTTGCCTTCCTTCTCCACAACCGTAAGCCACATTGAGCCTATTGGTGGTTCTTCTAAAAACTTTACGCTCAAGTATTTCAATTTTTGCTTTTTTTCGGAGTACCCGTCAATGCCTTGGCCTCACTTCCATACACAAGAACAATTTTGATAATGTATTCATAGACACTTATAACAGTTTCTAGGCTCTTGAGATTTTCGTTGATATTAAGACTCGACGAATTGAAAAGAGTGCGCGGTTGGCTGAAGTTATTCTGTAGCCGTTATCCCCAAACGAGCCACTGGTTAATCCGAGCTCCTTGAATTTTCCTTCTTTGGGAAGGAAAGGTCCTCTACACACACACACACATATACTCAAGGGATTTTCACACAGAACTTTAATATCTTTATACATGATATTTCCAGCCTAAATTACAATGTCGGTAAATTCATGTTCTTCCCAACTGAGAAATAGAGAACCGAATATATGACGCATTGTCCTACCAGTACAAGAGAAATCTCCTTATTTACGCCAAATCGGATAGGTAGAGGAAATGTAAAATATCAGAAAGGTATACACGTATATATATATATATATATATATATATATATATATGAATTTGGCTACGAAGTGATGTTCTTAAATGGGCACGAGAAGAAATGCATTTAATATTCAATCCGATAACTCAAATTCACCAGGCCACGAAGGAATTGGAGTTATTTTTCTGTTGTGTTGTAGTTTATGTATTCGAGAGTCTGCCCAAGGCCTTTTCTAATCCGGTCTACTTGCTCCACTATCGAAGGAGAAGGCTGAATGGGACATTGACATATATGGGTTGGAGGCATTCGAAATGATTAATGGGTGTATACTAGCGCATTATATGCAGTACAATATTAGTCAGTGCTAGTCAATTAATCTTACTCAATGGATTACAAATAATAATATTATATAGTAATTTTGAGTATTTACTAAGGTATAATAATGTAGAAATTCAATATTGTGGAAAGTGACACATTACTTTTCGCTATGACTTGGTTCTGCAGTAGTTACAAATGAAACAAAAAACCCTCAAAGAAATTGTCAAATTGTTAGCTGATTTAGTGGGCGTAACTGAATCTAACCTAAATACCGATCCAGCTAAAACACTACTCTTTCTAACATATCTCACAATCATATCATTTCCATCTGCATACAAAAAAGTCCGTCACGCAGGGGCTGCGTAAACTAAGCAGATTTCCCACGTGAAGTTTTACTATAGATAAATCTGCCCAATAACATCTGTAGTAGTAAGAAACCTCTAAACCTATTCACGCGGGACGAATAGTTACGGAAACGGCCGCCAGAGCTCTCGGCTCCTGCTGACCACACGCAGAATACAAATGTAAATATCTCGGTTAATATTCAAAATACAGAATAAATGTATAGAACAATATTTATAGTAAATTTAATTTTCAATAAGATACATTCTATACAATTGTTTGATCAGACGCATAATAACGGAGATATTTTGAATTTTCGAAAATCCTCTCTAAACCCCCCTCCCACTGGTCCGATATCAGCCATTAACGAACTTGATCTTCCTTTTTACATAAAACGATTAAATTCCGAGTTTGGTAACGATCAAACAAAATTTCGACCGCTAGAGCGTTAACAGACATATATATATATATATATATATATATATATATCGCATACATCAAAGGGGAATAGTCTGGACCCCTCGACGTCTGGCTCGAAGGTACTGGTAGGACCTAGGACATTCGCGGCTTTTTTGATCTACGTCAGATTTTCCAAATTCGCGACTCTCTCTCTCTCTCTCTCTCTCTCTCTCTCTCTCTCTCTCTGAAGGATTATTCATGTATTTAATTTTCGCAACAATATATACAATTTTGAACGGACCTCATTTTCGTCATCTCCTGGGTAGGATCGGTGGGCATTTGAAGAAACTTTTCGAAACTCGCGTCATGAGTACGACCCCTTAAGGGAAATCAGCTAAAAATATCACTATAGAGGAATCTGGATGTGAAGTTAAAATAGGAAAATTGAAAGTGAAAAGGACACACCAGAGTGGAAGGGAATGAAATAGCTGATATCCATCTCAAAGCAGCAAATAAGCAGTTGGACTACAAACAGATACTTTCTGGCATCTTTATATTTTATTAAAAACTTGATTCATGAAGATATTTTTGTAAACCGGGAACGAAAGTTGAGTATAAGTGACAAAGGACGACCTCCTAAATTTAAATTTGATTGCAGGAATCAGGTATTTACACCAATAATGAAGCCGACAAGTTCACTGATGTGAGGAACACGTTGCTACCTGTAAACATTTGGATTTACCCAAATCGGCACTTTCCTCTGTCACACAGTACACATACACACGTGCGGGCACCGTTCTCATGATTATACTTTACGTTAATAAGTTATTTTTTTTTTTTTTTACAGGCAGACATTTTTGAAAGTATTTTTCAGGAGGTCATCGCCAACTAAGACATAGCCTCTCCATGACAAAGATAAAAGAACTATTTTACACAAGCACTAATGAATTACTGCAATTAACTTGTTACTGACTTGCTGACAAAAAAGAAACTTTCCACAAGACTCTAACTATACTGGCAGAGAGAGACCAATACATTCAATTACATACAGTTTTCTGAAAGGAAAAATATTGTTTGCTTAATATAAAGTTATTTATTATTCCAGTCAACGAGCATATTTATTCAAGAAGTGATGGGGGTGAATCGTCTCTATAGATTCTTAAAAATAAAAAAAATAAAAATCCACAACGTTTTTAATATGAAACGGATGGTACAGAATCAATGTTTGCGTATAATACCGTCAGCATAAATTGAAACCTAGAACAATTTTATTTCAATTCCGATATTTACTTGAAAAGTATAATCAATGTAGTACTATGAAAATTTTATTTTTTCTTTCAGAAAAATTTTAGTCTCGGCAAGAGTTAGAATCGGCTACACTAAATTAACACACTCATACCTAATGACAAAGACTGACATACCTTGTTGCTCAACTTGTAACATTCTCTTGACAATAAGAAATGTACTTGCAGAATGTCGAAAACGACTACGCCAGGAGTTCCCCTACAACTTACAAGAACTTTTGACGGAAGGCAGCCCATGCATTAATAACATATTGTTGCGAAAATTAAATACATGAAAAATTAAACAGAGATAGTCACGTATTTCGGAAGTACGAAGTAGATCAAAGCAGATGTTCTCGGCAATACCCGACCTGTTCTAGAAGCGTCTCGGTCTTCCCCTTTGATGTTTTTCCGCCAAGCTATAAAAAGAAACCCACGCCGCCCCAGTATAGTTAGTTCGTTCTCAGCTGTCTACAAGTGATCATCAGTGCGTTCAGTGCAACAGTGCGACTTAGTTGCAGTGCGGTAAAGTGTTTATGTGAAGAACAGTGTTCTGCCGTGACTCTGTAAGGAACAGTATAGTGCCGCGTTTAAGACAGGGCAGTGTCGTTAACTTCGCGATGTATAGGGCAGTGCAGTGCCGTGTTATTGTAAACTCCAGTGATTGGACTATATAATAACAAGACCAGTGAAGCTATCACTGCATACTGTGAGTAGTAGTTAAGGATAATTAGCCAAGTGTGTAGTGTATTGTTAAATAAATTGTGCAGTGATATAAACTCTAAAGCCTGTGTGTGTTTAATTTTGCAATCCAAAAGAACTCTAATCAACAACGTTTATTACTGATTTTGTGATAAACATAACAATATTCACATACATACATAAAATGCAAATATACGACAAAAATTAACATACAAATTAAATCTGTGGTTTCCAACAAGATTTCAAATTATATGAATTAATTATTATATAGTATTATATGCGTTTGTAGAAGGAAATTACGATAATCACTAGCAAAAGTACCATTTTCAGCCATTCATTTCCTATTGATCATCCACCAACTATGATAATTTTATTATTTTTTTTTTTTAATGTTCACTTATAAAATGTTTAGCTATTTCACTTTTGCTATTTGTCATTGTTTTTGGTGTCATTGTTCCTTGTTGTTATCTTTTGCCTATTTTACTTTTGTTATTTCACTATGTACAAGTTTTGACTATTGAAAGGACAAATCACCTATGATGTGATGTCCTTAAATAAATTAGAGCTATTTTCCAAATATTTGTTTGGCGGGGAATGCTTGTGTTTTATAATATGAGAAATTGTTCTTAAGCAGAAAAAAAAGAAGGTTTATAATGATTAATCAGAATGTGTCTCTTTATTCTTCTACTCATGACTCTAAAAACAAAACCCTATCCTATGTATCTACAAAACATATGTTTTACACCTAACCTATATCTTACAATTCCAATGAGGTATAAATATAAGAGATATATAAATCTTTCATTATAATTTTCACGCCCTAACAAGAAATATACAGTGGGAGCATTAGACGAT
The DNA here is from genome assembly GCA_019009955.1 of Riptortus pedestris. Lineage (NCBI taxonomy): Eukaryota > Metazoa > Arthropoda > Insecta > Hemiptera > Alydidae > Riptortus > Riptortus pedestris. The sequence continues at coordinate 84,729,185 of CM032230.1, read as the reverse complement.
ATTCGAAATCCAAGGTGTTAGTCATTGCCGATTTTATGGTGTTATGAAGAGCCTTCAGACATGAGCTTTCCTAGAGACACGTTTATATTAGAACTTGTGTATACATAATGAATGACTAAAATGATTATGTTTGTGAGAGTTTGAGAAGGTCACTATGGAGCAGAGTTCTAAATTAAAGGGTGAGTTAGTTGTAATCAAGGAGTTTCAGAGGGGGAGAGTCGTTGGGCGAGTTTGTTTTGTAAACACAGCCCGAGGCACCGTCCCCGGGTCATCCTCTAACTCTGTTACATCCATCATCGCTAAGGGTTGCTCGGAGCCAGCGCCTCAGATGTCCTACTGGATAGACTAATTTTTTTTTAGAAGGATTAATTAATTAATCATATTTACATTTTGTTGGTGTTTTTCTTTTTAGATACCACACAAATGAAATATTGCAAGCATGTAAATGCTGTCGGATCTACCAGCTAGTGATATAATACTAGGAAAATCGGAAGTTCATAACTAATAATTTCATTAGTTTTAGATTGCCTACATAAAAAAAAAAAATAATAATAAAAAAAAAAGATTTGCATGTTTTATGAGTTCCATCAAGGGAAATCAACTATTGAGGTAGTATTTCGAAAACTTTCTTCAAATGTCCATAGATCCCACCTAGTAGATGCCGAAAATGAGGTCCGTTTGAAGTTATATATTTGTTTGTATTATCGTCTTATCGTTACGAAACTTGATATATCATCGTTTTATGTACAAAAAAAAGATGAGGTTCATAAGCAGCTGAAATCGGACTAGGAGAGGGGGGGGGGTTTAGAGGGGGAGAATTTGGAAAATTTGAATATCTCCGTTATTATGAGTCGGATCGAAAATTTGCATAAAATCCAACTTATTGCAAATTTAATGTTCTATAAATGCTGTTATATACATTTATTCTCTAACTTCAATATTAACTGATATATTTGTATTGTTTATTTTAAGACGAAAATGAGGTCCATTTACTATTATATATATTTGAACTTTTACAGCTCTATTCTCGCTTACCGAGGACGAACTCGGGATGAAATCAAACCAGTCAGAGGGGGGTTTAGACGAGGGGAATTTAGACATTTCAAAGTGCCTCCGTTAATTTACGTCGGATAGAAAAATTGTATAGAACCAATCATATTGAAAACTAAATGTGCTATACATCTTGCAATATACATATATTCTACATGTTTGGAGTATTATCCGAGATATTTGCACTTTTTAGTTTTCACCCTTCAGCAAACCCCCACTCCTACTCATGTCACATAAACAATACTCTGTTATATAATAAACCACTTTATTGTAAGCTTAAATACCAAATATTGTGTTCAAATGACCTTTATTGTTCGATATATATACAAATAAGTTCTGTTGACCCCCCCCCCCCTTCTTTACTTCTCGGATTACTAAAGTGTACTTAAGTGATTGAAATTAAGATTATTATGATTCATTGTAAATTATAGTACTAGATATAGTCAATAGTATTCAATAAAATTAATATGTTATATTCAGATATCCTTCAGTTGTTGTTTTTCTTGTAATTCAATTATTTTTCTTCCCGGTGAAGAATATTTCTATCTATCTGTTGTGCTCTGAATTGTTGGCAGACCTATATGTTTACATTTCAGGCGCTTCCCGTCGGGAAACTATTAATATTTACTGAAAGATTTCTTATTACCGTTTGTATTTATTCACTTAATATTCATGGTGGTGTTGTGTTAGCAGTATGTTTACGCAGCCCTTTCTTCTCCACGCCCAAACTGTGCCTAACGGGAGTTATGTTCGGTGCAAGAAAACTTCTGAATAATGTCAACATCATGTTTATACATTAAGGCTGATTGGTTTGTGCTATTTTTAGATTATCACGCCTTCCTAGACTGTGTATGATTAATTATTCCGTGTTGTAAGTCCGTTGCTAAATAAATTCCTATAAAGCACGGTGGAATTGAACCAATAACTCTGAACTCACCAAGAGAATAAGACGGCTCAACAGGAATGGCTAGGAAAAGCCCCCGGATCCGTATTAAAAGGGCGGTGGTTTTGTAATTGCTGAGGTGGAAGAAGTGCGAAGGGATAAGTTAGTTTAGGAGTAGAGAGGCCAGCCCCCGCCCTAAAACCTCCCTCGATATAACATACATCCCCTATAGGGATGCTATAACCTGGATACGTCCAACTTTTATCTTCAGAGGAACTTCCACTGACTCTAACGTTATATTTCTCTCTATGGTATCATTAGTGCCTTCCAAATTATTAACACAATTAACTTGTAATACGGTTTCCTGTAGTGATTTCAACGATCAACATGAATGAACTAAGTAAAAACGAAATGAAATGTTTAGCCATGTGAGTTAATGCGAAGGAATTCATATTATTTGCTACACCTAGAGTGGCGTTATAAATTACAGTACTAGATATTGTAAATAGTTCACGAGATACACTTCACGAGAGAAATCTGCTTAGTTTACGCAGCCCTTGCGTGGCGGACTTTTTACTTTTTATATATTTATACAGGAGCACCCGCGACTAGGTGATTTGGCACAAATTTTAAAGAATGTAAAATAAAAACAAAATTTTAGAAAAAATAACAAAAACTCTAATAAAAAATAAAACATTAAACACTATAAATAAACATTAAATACAAGTAGTAAGAACCACAAATAAACATTAGACTAGTATTAAACCTTTTAAAATGTTTTTTTTTTTAAATTAAATAATGCAGGTGATAGTACTTTTATATTATCTAAAATTGTTCAAAATTATATTAAATTTCTCACTAACTCATAATCAAAAAGGTGAGAAGTTAAATTTTGCACAACATATTTAATGTTTTAAGGTGAGTTAGTGTATTTTCGTTACGTGGGCTCCTATCTGTAAGAAGTTTGTACGTGTAAGTATGTGGAATCTCTAAGTATTCAATGTTCCTGCAGTTGGTATCAATGGTTCATGGCGTGTTTTGTATAGCGGTCTTTCTGTTCTTCTCATGATGTATGAGTGCGTTAAATATGAGTGTCCCATAATAAGTCTCGTTAGCACAGCTTCCTCTCGTCTGTTGTTACATCTGCTGGATGGCGACTTTCTTATAAAAGGCTTTATTTCTCCAAGGTGATTTTCTGATGTTCTATGCCAGATTTTTGCCATTCATTCAATGTTGGCTGTAATATTTGTAAATGTTAGACTGGTAGGGTCTGTAAGTTATATTCTCTGGGTTTGCCAGTGAAAGAACGTTGGCTAGTTTGTCCACGTCGTTTGTACGTCCTATGTTTTCATGTCGTGGACCTACATCATTGTCACTTTTGTCTCTAATCTTGAAATTTGTTTCAGAATCTGAATAATTAAGGGATGAGTGTTGTAAATATTTTTGAAGGAAAGTAAAAAACTTAATGAATCAGAGTAAATAGTAATGTCATATCTTGTAGTCTGTATGTTTGACAGTCCCAAGAGAACGACATGCAATTCAGCAATGTATCTACTACTATTTTTAGGTAAGCTTATTTCATATGCATCATCTCTTACAATAGCCGCTGCATCAGTGTCTTTTTCACTTTTGGATCAGCCCGTGTATTGGTGGTGTAGAGTCTGTGTATTGGTTATTCAAGACAGTAAGTTGAAGTCTGTTTTATTCAAGTAATTGTCTAAAGTTTCTTGTTATTTTTTTTAAATTTTGCTAATTTGAGGTCTATCATTAAGTTGTTTACTTACCATGGTGGCATGAAGAGTTAACAACTTTAATTCATTACATAAAATCCTTATTCCGACCCTGGCTAAAAGAGAATGGTAACCTGAAGATAACCAGACCCAATTAGCCCAACAAGTCAACAATAATAATAGATGAAATGTGTTTATTTCAAGTAAATTTTAACATAACATAATAGCATACGTCAAATATTTTTTGTTTTCTCTAAAGATTTTTCTTGCATTATGTCAATTAATTTCGTTTTATATTAATAGAATTTATCCTGATATTTTCCATTCTTTATAAAATTATCTCAAATATCAAGAACACAATTTTATATAATCTTACAATTTAATAATTATGGTTAATAAATTAATTTATTTAGCATTCTTAATACTTAAAAATTTTTAATTTTTGTTAATGATGAGAAATTTGTCCCAAGCTTAAAGATTTATTTATTTATAGGAGCTTCGCAGCTTTGGCGATGTTGCTATAAACAAAAGCTTCGTAACTTAAAAAACTAAACAAAACAAAACTCAAATGAAAACAAAACAATACAAAAAAAAAATAACAAAATTAATCAAAACAGAAATGGAACACAAAACAGAAAAGGTAAAAAAGAAACAGATGAGGAACACAAAACGTAAAAGGAACACAAACCAGAAAAGGAATATAGAACACAAAAAAGGAACACAAAACATAAAAGGATCACAAAACAGAGAGAAAACACGAAAACAGAGATGGGAAAGAAATAGAAACGCAACACAAAACAGAACTTGAAATGAAACTCAAAAAACAAGACTGGAAATCAAAAATAAAAATAGCACACAACAAAGAACAAAATAAATGAACAAGGGAACGAATAAAGGCAAAACTCAAAGCTAGGTACAAAACTGATAATCGAAACTATTGATATTAGACAATAGGGAAATCATTAATAAAATATTTAAATATTCAATAAATAAGTAAGTAAATCAATAATTAAAATAAAATTGGTATATAAAATGAATAAAAGAAACTTAAAATTATTAAGGTTTTGATAAAATATAAGTTGTAACAGGTGACTATTTACATAAAACTCTGTACCTCCCTAATACTCACTCGAGTGAGTGAAAACTTGAAAACCAAAAAATTGTGGTTTAGATAAAATGTTTATTTATGCATCCAAAAATGTTATAAAAATAAAAATGTAAAACTTAAATTAAAAATATATCGGATTTTTGAATATATGTTTATGGTCTTTAAATATTTGAGAATAGTATCTGTGTACGTACTCCCCTTTGTCAGTAGTTGGTGTAAATTATGTAGTATCTGTAAGTAATTGCGTTGCCTGCAGTCAGTCAGTATATGTTTAACTGTCAGCTTCATTACAACTTCTACAAATCGGTTTGTCTTGTTTGTTCATCAAGTATGAGTGAGTTAGTAGAGTGTGTCCAATTCGTAACTGTGTAAGTATTACTTCATCTCTTCTTGTTTTAAAGTCGTAAGGCCACGGCTTCACTGAATGTTTAATTTCTCTAAGCTTACTAGTCGAGCTCAGCCAGTGACCTTGCCATAAGTGAAGCATTTCTGTCTTTGTTACTTTTTATAAGTCCTGTGTAGGTAGTAAGTTCGTTTCCGTAGTGTTCTTCCTTGTGTCTAGTTTTGCATGCTTGTCTACTACAGTATTCTGTTTAATGTCTTCGTGTCCAGGAATCCATAACATAGTTATGTTTATATGTTTAAGTCTGTTAATGTGAGAGAAAATTTGTGTGATTACAGGATGTGAATTGTAAATGTTTCTTAGTGAGAGTAATGAGCTTATTGAATCTGTGCAGAGTAGGACATTTTTCTGAACGTTCGTGTCTATATTGGAAATATTGCATGTAGCTCTGCAGTGTATATGCTTGTGTCATCGGGTAGTTTAATGCTGTGAATATGATTGTCAATGACTGCCGCTGCACCTGTACCACTTGCAGTTTTGGAACCGTCTGTATATGCGTGTATTGTGTGTATGTGCATGGTTTGCTACAATGTATTTAAAAGTGATTTGATAAAAGATGTTTGAAAATAAATCGCTCTTTTTATATTTGGTTAAAATTAAGTGCGATTTTAGATTCTTTATGGTCCAAGGAAGAAATGATGGTTGCATGATAAGATACATTTCTCTATTTAAAACCTTGGATCCATATGTGCTGTCTAATGTACGAATGAAAAGCGGTTTATTTTTACAATGTTTTTGGATGTACATATTAAAAAAAGGGTTATTTAAAAAACTCATTACACAGGGTGTGTTCAAAGCTTTTGCCTGTAAAAAAACTTTTCCACATAACATGATGCGCCTATACTCCAGTGGAGGTTCTCCAGCCTCTGCAAAAAGGCTTTCTGCATTTAAATGCACCAATTGCGATTCTTAGTCCTGTGTGGTGTATTGGGTCCAGAAGTTTTAGAGTTGTCGGACTGGCAGATGAATATGCTATACATCCATAATCCAGAATAGACCTGGTAAAAGCAGGGTAGAATGTAAGCATCATTGATCTGTCAGCACCCCATTGCGTGTTATCAAGAATCCTTAATAAGTTCAATGATTTCTTGCACTTATTAACAATTTTTTTTAATGAGGTACCCATGTGAGTCGTCTGTCTAGTATAAGTCCAAGGGATGTAATAGTATTAGTATTTTCAATGAATTTGTTTTTTAAAGTTATGTGAGGAGTTGGAACATTTCTTTTTTTGGTGAAAACAATTTGTTTAGATTTTCATATGAAAATCTAAAACCTGTTATTTCACTCCACATTTCCAACTCATTTATTGTCGTCTGTAATCTTTGTTGAGCTTTCAAAATATTTGTGTGTGGTGTATATAAAGAGGTCATCAGCATACAGGCAATAAGACACATTTTCGGGTATAAAATTTACAATGGAGTTAATTGCAGTATTGATGAGAGTTGTACTCAGTACTCCTACATCTGAGAGGGTAGTACCTATCCTCACCCTGAATGATCTTTTGGAAAGATACTTCTTTATAAAATTTAATATTTTCCCTTGCATTCCCCATTCTACTAATTGGGATAAGATAAGTCTTTTCCATTCTGCGTCGTATGCCTTCTCTATATCTAATGATATAGCCAAGATAAGCTTTTTATTTAAAAAAGCATTCTCAATATCATTTTCAATTCTAACAATGTGGTGCAAAGTGTTGTGATGAGGTCTAAACCCACACTGAAATGAGGATAGTAATTGCTTACTTTCAATATACCACACCAATCTTTTATTAATCATTTTTTCAAGCAGCTTGGAAGTACAGCACGTCAGAGATACAGACCTGAAACTAGTTTATACTTTTATACATCTGCTGGATGGCGACTTGCTTATAAAAGGCTTTATTTCTCCAGGGTGATTTTCTGATGTTCTATGCAAAATTTTTGCCATTCATTTGATATTGGCTGTAATATTTGTAAATGTTAGACTGGTAGGGTCTGTAAGTTAAAGTCAGAAAATATTCTCAGGTTTTGGCAGTGATAGAACGTGGCTAGTTTGTCCACGTCGTTTGTACGTCCTATGAGTTCATGTCGTGGACCCACATAATTGTCACTTTTGTCTTTAATTTTGAAATTTGTTCCAGAATCTGAATAATTAAGGGATGAATGTTGTAAATATTTTTGAAAGTATAAAACTTAATGAATCAGAGTAAATAGAAATGACATTTCTTGTAGTCTTTATGTTTGACAGTCCCAAGAGAACGACATGCAATTCAGCCATGTATCTACTACTATTTTTAGGTAAGCTTATTTCATATGCATCATCTCTTACAATAGCCGCTGCATCAGTGTCTTTTTCACTTTTGGATCAGCCCGTGTATTGGTGGTGTAGAGTCTGTGTATTGGTTATTCAAGACAGTAAGTTGAAGTCTGTTTTATTCAAGTAATTGTCTAAAGTTTCTTGTTATTTTTTTTAAATTTTGCTAATTTGAGGTCGATCATTAATTTGTTTACTTCCCATAGTGGCATGAAGAGTTAACAACTTGAACTCATTACATAAAATCCTTATTCTCACCCTGGCTAAAAAAGGAGGGTAACCTGGAGATAACCAGTCCCAATTAGCCATAGTAACAACAAGTTAACAATAATAATAATAATAGATGAAATGTGTTTATTTCAAGTAAATTTTAACATAATAGCATACGTAAAATATTTTTGTTTTCTCTAATGATTTTTCTTGCATTATGTCAATTAATTTCGTTTTATATTATTTAATAGAATTTATCCTGATATTTTCCATTCTTTATAAAATTATCTCAAATATCAAGAACACATTTTATATAATCTTACAATTTAATAATTATGCTTAATAAATTAATTTACTTAGCATTCTTAATACTTAAAAATTTTTAATTTTTGTTAATGATGAGAAATTTGTCCCAAGCTTAAAGATTTATTTATTTATAGGAGCTTCGCAGCTTTGGCGATGTTGCTATAAACAAAAGCTTCGTAACTTAAAAAAACTAAACAAAACAAAACTCAAATGAAAACAAAAGAAAAAAAATAACAAAATTAATGAAAACAGAAATGGAACACAAAACCGAAAAGTTAAAAAAAAATAGATGAGGAACACAAAACGTAAATGGAACACAAACCTGACAAGGAACATAGAACACAAAAGGAACACAAAAAATAAAAAAATAAATGAACAAGGGAACGAATAAAGACAAAACTCAAAGCTAGGTACAAAACTGAGAATCGAAACTATTGATATTAGACAATAGGGAAATCATTAATAAAATATTTAAATATTCAATAAATAAGTAAAAAAACCAAAAAATTGTGGTTTAGATAAAATGTTTATTTATGCATCCAAAAATGTTATAAAAATAAAAATGTAAAACTTAAATTAAAAATATATCGGATTTTTGAATATATGTTTATGGTCTTTAAATATTTGAGAATAGTATCTGTGTACGTACTCCCCTTTGTCTGTAGTTGGTGTAAATTATGTAGTATCTGTAAGTAATTGCGTTGCCTGCAGTCAGTCAGTATATGATTAACTGTCAGAGGTATATTAATTACGAAATTTATAAATCGCTTTGTCTTGTTTGTTCATCAAGTATGAGTGAGTTAGTAGAGTGTGTCCAATTCGTAACTGTGTAAGTATTACTTCATCTCTTCTTGTTTTAAAGTCGTAAGGCCACGGCTTCACTGAATGTTTAATTTCTCTAAGCTTACTAGTCGAGCTCAGCCAGTGACCTTGCCATAAGTGAAGCATTTCTGTCTTTGTTACTTTTTATAAGTCCTGTGTAGGTAGTAAGTTCGTTTCCGTAGTGTTCTTCCTTGTGTCTAGTTTTGCATGCTTGTCTACTACAGTATTCTGTTTAATGTCTTCGTGTCCAGGAATCCATAACATAGTTATGTTTATATGTTTAAGTCTGTTAATGTGAGAGAAAATTTGTGTGATTACAGGATGTGAATTGTAAATGTTTCTTAGTTAGAGTAATGAGCTTATTGAATCTGTGCAGAGTAGGACATTTTTCTGAACGTTTGTGTCTATATTTGAAAGGCCGAGTAATATTGCATGTAGTTCTGCTGTGTATATGCTTGTGTCATCAGGTAGTTCAGGTAGTTTAATGCAGTGAAAATGATTGTCAATGACTGCCGCTGCGCCTGTACCACTGGCAGTTTTGGAACCGTCTGTATATGCGTGTATTGTGTGTATGTGCATGGTTTGCTACAATGTATTTAAAAGTGATTTGATAAAAGATGTTTGAAAATAAATCGCTCTTTTTATATTTGGTTAAAATTAAGTGCGATTTTAGATTCTTTATGGTCCAAGGAAGAAATGATGGTTGCATGATAAGATACATTTCTCTATTTAAAACCTTGGATCCATATGTGCTGTCTAATGTACGAATGAAAAGCGGTTTATTTTTACAATGTTTTTGGATGTACATATTAAAAAAAGGGTTATTTAAAAAACTCATTACACAGGGTGTGTTCAAAGCTTTTGCCTGTAAAAAAACTTTTCCACATAACATGATGCGCCTATACTCCAGTGGAGGTTCTCCAGCCTCTGCAAAAAGGCTTTCTGCATTTAAATGCACCAATTGCGATTCTTAGTCCTGTGTGGTGTATTGGGTCCAGAAGTTTTAGAGTTGTCGGACTGGCAGATGAATATGCTATACATCCATAATCCAGAATAGACCTGGTAAAAGCAGGGTAGAATGTAAGCATCATTGATCTGTCAGCACCCCATTGCGTGTTATCAAGAATCCTTAATAAGTTCAATGATTTCTTGCACTTATTAACAATTTTTTTTAATGAGGTACCCAGGTGAGTCGTCTGTCTAGTATAAGTCCAAGGGATGTAATAGTATTAGTATTTTCAATGAATTTGTTTTTTAAAGTTATCTGAGGAGTTGGAACATTTCTTTTTTTGATGCAAACAATTTGCTTAGATAATTCAAACGAAAACCTAAAACCTGTTAATTCACTCCAATTTTCCAATTCATTTATTGTCGTCTGTAATCTTTGTTGAGCTTTCAAAATATTTGTGTGTGGTGTATATAAAGAGGTCATCAGCATACAGGCAATAAGACACATTTTCGGGTATAAAATTTACAATGGAGTTAATTGCAGTATTGATGAGAGTTGTACTCAGTACTCCTACATCTGAGAGGGTAGTACCTATCCTCACCCTGAATGATCTTTTGGAAAGATACTTCTTTATAAAATTTAATATTTTCCCTTGCATTCCCCATTCTACTAATTGGGATAAGATAAGTCTTTTCCATTCTGCGTCGTATGCCTTCTCTATATCTAATGATATAGCCAAGATAAGCTTTTTATTTAAAAAAGCATTCTCAATATCATTTTCAATTCTAACAATGTGGTGCAAAGTGTTGTGATGAGGTCTAAACCCACACTGAAATGAGGATAGTAATTGCTTACTTTCAATATACCACACCAATCTTTTATTAATCATTTTTTCAAGCAGCTTGGAAGTACAGCACGTCAGAGATACAGACCTGAAACTAGTTTATACTTTTATACTAGTTTTACTTTATAATCAATGAGATGTTCTTGTGATGGATTTCTGCGGAACAAATTTAGAGCCTGTTTTCTGTTTTTCACAGCAGTTTTACATTCATTATTCCGCCATGGGACCGGGGGTTTCTTATATGTGTGTGTTGTCTTTGGAATACGGTTCACAGCTGCTTCAATTAAAATGGAATTCACCTTAAAGAGACAATGCGGCTGATCATAAATTATTCTAAGGCCGATTTTTATTACAAATATTTTATAGTTTTATTTAATTAGTGTTACTAAAAATAACTTTAAGATTTCTTGCAGTAAATAGTATATAACTGTTCACAAAGCTGCTGAAAAACAATAACCTCTTTTTACTTATATATATTCAGACATAAATTTATTTTTTTTGCTTCGAACCATCGATTATGATTATTCTGTGGTAGGTTGAGCGTGAGGGCTGTGTTGGATGAATCAAATTTAATCTGTAAATCGAAAGCAATGAATGGTTGTTTCACTGCTGAATGAACTTTTTCATTCTGGGAATATCTACAGTGAAAGCTGAAATATACAATGATTTGTCAGTGGATTGGTTCTTTAGACAGAATGTGCTTGCGAGATTGTCCATCAACCTTAAATAATTCTTGTCAAAATATTTCACTATGTCCGAGAAAATTTGATTTAAGTATTAGTTTACTAACTCACAGCATTATTCACGATCTCCATACAACAAAGGGACGGCTATATAACCACTTTCCTTTATGCAAAGTTTTCCAGGACTCTTCTTTGTACAACTGAGCATCTTCATTAAATTCAATGAGTTTATTGAACTATGAAGTACGCGTTTTATATTTGAATGAAATGCCAAATCTAAAAATATTGTTTGTGTAGTATTTTATATGCGAGTATCTTTGCCATATAACGTTAATGAAAGATTTGACACACTGCTTCTTCTTCTATGTATTGATTTATTTTATTAGTTATTTATTTTGGTTACTCTGCTAAGAAAGCAAGTTACTCCAGTGTCTTTGTAAATTCTCAATATGAGTTTTATACGTTTTACTATTCCGAGAATCTAATATCTATGATAATTCATCAGAAAAATAAAGGCAGAACCTCTTATTATGCGATATGTACATTACAATAGAGATACAGGCAGTTTGAAAACAACAGTGCTCAGGATACTTCCTTGCGGCGCTTATTTTTCTAACGGTATTGATCCAAAAGGTATTTGCCTATTCACTCAAAAATATTTCAATTCCAAAGATTATTTTTTAATAAATTTTAGTATTACTTTTTGAGTACTCCAATCAATTAACTATCAGATCATTTTCATTGTCAAGCTTTTACAATATAAAATAAGGCATATTGTTACAATTCGTTGATTCAATACAAAAGCTCAACCTTTTTGCCATATTAAACAAAACAGCTTCCACTTACATATACCAATATGATTTAATCAATTTCGAAAATAATTAAAGTGTGACTAAGAAATAAGTGACTATAGCTGTACTTTCACACAATGACATCTCCGAATTCTTCAAATTTTCCAATTTGAATTGAAATTGTCGATATTAATATAGTAGAACGTGAACATTTTTAAAACAGTTTCAATAAGAGGCCGCAGAGGTAAAATATTTGTAGGGCGCTATTTCTTTCAATTAATCAAGTCTATTGACAATTATGACTTGATTCCAATTTTACTAAAATGTTGTAATTCCAAGTCATTGTCCACCGGACGAGCGATATATGTATAATTCTTTCATTTTTTTTCTTGTGTATTGTTAAATTACTAATAATTACGTTATGTAAAATGACAGGAATGCTTGTAGTCGAGAGGATGAGGCCCACAATATGTAAGTAAACTCCTACGTTAGAGGGTTACTCTGTGTGGAAACAGGAATGGATGGCTCAGCTTTTTTTACATAGTATCGTAAGATGTTGATTTCCAAACGCACAGTGTAAGTAAAGTTACGTTTTTTATATTCATTTATAGGATTTGCGTTTAAAATAACAGCTGGTAAGAGCTAAAAATCTGTAATTGTCAGGCATTTATTTTTTTTCATTAGGTTTTAAATTATCGCTGTAAAATCACCGTTCCATCATTTTGAACTTGCACCTACATTATGAAAATCGTTCAAAAGATTGAGGAAGATATGAATGAATGACTAATTCTGATATCTTACCGTTTCGTAAACTATTTTATCAGCACCGGGTGATGTATTACACATGTTTAAAGTATTGAAGTTACAATAATGTTATAGAATCTTTCAATCGGTTATTACAATGATAAAACATGGATATTGGAATTCGGTTAGTGTCGTTTTTATAATTGCAGAATTTTCAGAAGAATGTTCTAAAGAAATATTTAGAAAAGGGGAGAACATGCTTCTAACCCTTTTTTAGATCGCAAATAGGTAGTGCACATTTGAGGGCTTGAATTTATTATTAAAAAAAAAAAAAAAAAAAAAAAAAAAAAAAAGATTTCCCTAAAGGGAAATGAGCTCATGAGGTTGTACTCATGACTCAACTTTCGAAATGAAATACTAATACGAGTATATCCAGGGATCCAACCTAGGAGATGAAAATGAGGTACATTCAAAATGAAATGATAAATAAATATAAATAAAGTCACACACACAAAAACACACACACACACACACATATTTATATATATACTTATAGTTCTGAACGGACCACATTTTCGTTTTTGGGTAGTAACGTTTGGCATTGGAAAATGTTTTTGGAAAATCACTTCATGAGTACAACCTCAATAGCTGATTTCAATATAGAAAAATCCTGTTTAGGTGAACTAAATTTGGTTTCAAATATATGACTGTTTCTGTTATACTTAAAAAATATCAGTACGACGTTTTTAATTAATAAATAATAAGGGTTGAGACGAATATGGTAGAAGTGTTAATTAATTAGGAACAGGAAGATCAACAGAGTTTATGTATTAGCCCATAAGGCCATTAACGGTTATCAAGAAGTCATCAAGACTAAGCCAGGCTTAAATCTGTTCTTTGGAGTTAATAATAATACTCTTAATCTACTAATTATATTCTCGAACCGAAAATTCGAAAATTCCTGTTTATTTCAGGAAAAAGATGTTCCTGCATACCAAGCACAGTAGTTTACCACCTGAGCTACAGGCGTGGCTAACCACGCCCAGTTGAAGGAACTTTAATCTCGGAGACAAAATCTACGACAGTGAATTTCGTTTTATAAAAAAAAAAATTAAAAAAAAAGGCGGTCATGAAAGTAACAATTATTGATGAGGGAGGCAATAATATTGGCTAATACCTTAAATTGACATAATAATCAGGATCAATAATAAAAATCTTGTCATCTACTTGTGTTTCAATTTAGAAAAGTGAACTATCAGAGTCTTCGATGCCTGCTTAGAGAAGTGTAGCCTGGATCGAAACCGCTAGGCGACAAAAGTTACTTTAAATAACACAATAAACGACGTTTGTTACGTGCATCTTTGTTAAAAAACTAAAAGGAAACGGAATGTCCTAATTTTTAGCATATTTCCTTTGAAGGAAATCAGCTATTGAGGTCGTACACATGACGCAATTTTCCTCAAATGTCCATGGATCCTTCCTAAGAGATGACGAATATGAGGTCCGTTAAAAATTGTATGTATATATATATATATATATATATATGTCTGTTACCGCTCTAGCGGTCACAATTTTTGTTTGATCGTTACCAAACTTCATATTTAAGCGTTTTATTTAAAAAGAAAGATCAAGTTCGTTAATGGCTGAAATCGAACCAGTGGGAGGGGGGGTTTAGAGGGGGGATTTTTGAAAGTTCAAAATATCTAGTGCGGCCGTTTCTGTAACTCTTCGTCCCTCGTGAATAGGTCTAAAGATACCTAAGATTATTAGGCAGATTTCTCTATTATAAAACTTCACGTGGGAAATCTGCTTTGTTTACGCAGCCCCTGCGTGACGGAATTTTCATTCCTTATAACCCCCACTCCCGTCTGTCCCTAGAAATGTTAATACAGCTTATAATCATGGAGGAGTTGATGTTAATTCACATACCGAGTATTGTTAAGTTCAGTCCATCGTGACTATAAAATTGTTGACTCCCGCTTTAGGTTTTAGCGTATTTCTCAATTTAAATTTCGTTATGCGACAAAAGTATATTTATAGCAACAGTTCTTTAAATAACACAATAAACATTGTTTGTTATGTGGATCTTGGTCGAAAACAAAATAGGAAACGAAATATTCTTATTACTCATTTCAGGCTTCCTTTATAATTCCATCTCCTGTTCGTTCCTAGCAATGTTGGTACAGCTTATAATAATAGATGGGAGAGGGGGGGGGTGTTATTACTAATTCACATACCAAATTTTATTTATTTCGGTTCAGTCTTTTGTGCCCAATAAAATTCGCTATATTAAATAGAGTATATCTCATTTTTATTCCGATATATGACAATAGTATATATAACAAAAGTTTCTTTAAATAATAAAATAAACAACTTTTGTAGAGAGTCAGTTGGCGGTTTCGATCAATGCAGCACTTCTCTAATCTCAGGCACTCAGGGCTGGCTCTGAAACTGCACTTTGCATAAATTAAAACACTAGTAGAGGCCTTTTTATTGATCCTGTTCAATTAATTGGTTCCTCTACCGTCCAGCATCTCCGGAAAAATATACTTTACAACTTCAGTTAGAGTCTGATGAGAAAATTATAATAACGTTTTTTAGCTATTTCCCGCGGTACAATTAACTTAAAGAATCCAATTTGGAGGTGCTGGAGGATGAAGGAGTCTGGTATCTGAGGTAACAAAATAATGGCTTTCTTCCTTCCTTCACAACTATGTATTTGGTCTATGCGACAGAGCACTTTCAGAGCAGAAGTTCCATTATCAGTGCCCTTTTCAAATGGATGCTTCTGGAATGACTCTCACGGGGAACCTTTGGCTTTGGTAGCATCCTTGTGAAGAGAGCATTGATGATGGAGCGTTTGCTTTGAAAGCGATCTGTCTCATGGAATAAATAACTGTGAAGGAAGGAGGCTTTTTTTTAATTGCTTGAGATAACTTATTCAGTGTGCATTTTCCTAGCAAGAAATGAATCATGATCAATAAAGTTTCGCAACATTGCCGACAGGGCGTCAGTCTTTAGAAAGAATGGTACTATAAAATATTTTTGATGATAAACTAAAAAATATTTGAATCAAGTGCGGATTAAGGAAATTGTTCCCCAGTTTCGGAATTTGTTGTAGTGAATACCATAATTATTGAAAAATAAGATGAATAACGATGATGTATTTTGGTTAATAATAGGAAACGGTGATTCTTGTTAGAAAACAACTTAGTTCAAAACTACAGCCCTGCTTACCGGCGGGAGGTTATATCGTTTAAGGGTTTAAAGGGATCAGATTATTTTCTTTAACACCCCGGCGAGTATATAAGCCGTACAACCTTTTGGAATAATGTTATTTTGTGGAAGGGAAAACATAGTTATAATAACACCTAATAGACAGATGTAGAGTTGCCATTTGTTACTGAGTAAAATCCTTCGGAAAACTCAGCCATGCATGTGACAATGTCAATGTCCAGCAGGGCAAATGGAGTCAAGTTTCTCACAAAGGGCTTCATTCTGACATTATCGTCACCATAGTTTGGCACCTGTTACTATGACAACTATACAAGTATCGCCTTGTGATAAACTTTCGATACATTTTTTCCTGTCTGATGAACTGAACAGACAGCTAATTAATAATAGCTTAAAAATGTCGTTCATGAGAGCAAGGTGTTTTTCAATGTCAAATTCTATCTGAAACAATGGCCTAGCATTGAAGTTTTATTTTGCTCACATTCACTAGCTAATGGTTATAGTTCTACTATCGGTCTATGATGGCTATTTAGCAAGAAATGCCTCGGGTTTAATTAATTCTATTATTTGAAGCCCCAAGTTGATTTCTTTGAAAACTGTGTAGCTCAAACCACCTTGTGGATTTTCACTTTTTACTTTGCAAAATTGTCGAATTCGAGGTATTTCTCACTGTCAACGAGATAACGCTCCGAACGTTTCTATATAGAACCTTCCCCGAGACACATTAAATTCACAATTTCCCTTGCCGTTTCAAGTATAGCTTTACTAATTCTTGGATCCTGTTATTTTCATCGGTACTTCAAACTTGAATAACCACCTCCCCTTCCAATAAGTTACTACAGGTCTAATTTCACACAATGAAAACTCCGAATTCTTCAAATTTTCCAATTTGATTTGAAATTATCGTTATTAATATAGTTGAACGTGAACATTTTTAAAACAGTTGCAATAAGAGACCGCAGAGGTAAAATATTAGTAGGGCGATTTCTTTTTAATTAATGAAATATTTTGGCAATTATGATGATTCCAATTTTACTAAAATGTTGTAATTCCAAGTCACTGTTCCACCGGACGAGAGATGTATTATTCTATGATTTTTTTTTTTCTCGTTTATTGTTAAATTTCTAAAATGTTTGTAGTATCGAAAGGATGGGGCCCAGAATATGTTAGTAAACTCCTACGCTAGAGGGTTTCTCTGTGTGGAAACAGGAATGGATGGCTCAACGTTTTTTACATAGCGTATCGTGAGATGTTGATTTCCAAATGAAGTCCAATAGACGCACTCCACGGACTTTTCAAATCTACTTACCTAAAACTCTCCTCTTTCCACCTATCTCCTTGCTCTTCCGATAGGCCTACACGCGCGGCGATTTCGTCCTCTTCTCTGACAATCACTTCGCAACGAACGGCTAAACCCCCTTGGTCTTCGGTAGTTAGCAGGACAAAAAAAAAATTGAGGATCAAGAAATTCCATAAATATTCGCGTTAGAAGTTAGAGGCATTTAAGCCCTTACGATGTAGGCAATAGTGTCGTTTGACCTGCCAGAACACGGAGGGAGACACGCTCCATAAAGGTCCAACCGAAAAATAAAAAACAATTTCCTGTTCGAAGGTGAATTTTTGATTAAAATTGGTAAAAATAGCCGTTTCAGAAAGTCGACAGTTTGTCCCTGAATTTCTCTCAGCCAAACTAGCTATATGTACGGATAAGCTGACATGTGCATGTTGTTCCCCGTAAATTTTGCGTATCTCCACACTGGGGCGCGATATGCCTCTTTAAAGTGGACTATTTATTAAAATAAAATTATCTTTCTTCCAAGCATTACTCCACTCTCCTTCAGCGTATAATTTTGCAGGGTGATCCCCAAAAACCAGATAAGCCCTAAAGATGGTCGAATATGACGGGTTTTGTTTATTCCAGTATATATGGTGGTATTTTGTTTTCCCCAGAATCCCAAGAAGGAAATAAATTCTTCCCTAACCGAATGAGAAGTATTTTTATTTTTTGCCCATAATACTCACTGATATAACAATAAGAGAATAATGAATCTGCAAAATACAGGTATAATTAAAAATTTGTAATCGCAAGAGCGAAGCCCTTGTAGTTCCCTGGCAATCCCAGAGGGATCACTTCACCACTGGACGATGAAAGTCATCGTTTGCGAAAAGGGGGTTAAGGGGTTGCTGGCTTGAGCTAGTTTATTTTGTGGCCTCAATCCTTTTTGTGAGTTGCTTTATACAGAGTAAAAAGGGGGGAAAAAACACTGCATGCCCGTATTTAACCATTACTATGAGTGGTACTCCAGTGAATAACTAATCCAGAGATGTTTAAAATATAATATTTTTACATAAAATATCACAAATTCAACTCTCATAAATTCACTGCTTAAAAGGTTTTTGCTCTTTCAGCCATTTAGGAGGGTTCATTCACCGGTAATTTCCTTCTGTTTGCCCAGACATTAAGTAAGTAAGAGTGAAATTAGCAACGACCAACAGTTGATTTATTTACCATTTGTCAGAGTTTCCTTGAGGGATATCTGTAAATGAGATTGAACACATGACATGGTTTTCGAATAATTTCTTCAAATATCCATCAATCCATCTAACGAGACACAGAGAAATAGGTCTTTTCAAAAGTTTATATATATATTATTGGCTTCATAGACAATAAAGATCTTTAGCCATCCTCGTTCGAGACAGAAAGATTCGAGATCTTAGCTTTGCGTGGTATGTTATCAACCGTTAACCAAGAAGGACCTGGAATGAGCTTTCTCCAGTAGACGGACTGGAAGAGAGTGGATATAACAAAACGAGGGGCTGTCAGATGTATTTCTCGCTTTTTCACAAGTCCTGCGACACTGGCACAGACTGCCGAGCGGTGCCTGAAGCTGCCCTTTTAGCCATCGAATGTTTACACGGGTTATCTACAGGTTACCACCCTCATCTAGCCAGGGTGGGACTAAGGATTTTATTTAATGAGTTCGTCACCAAATAAATTCCTATTGCCCAGGCGGGAATCGACTTTGCCACTCTAGGTTTACCACGCGAGATTAAGAAAAACGCTTTGCCTCACATTGTTAACCTGAGCCCCTTTTATTTTTGTTTTTGGCCTTCAGTAAACCTCCTCTAATAATTGCCTGGATCCTACTTTATGTAACTGAGTCACTAAAAGTTTCATTACCACTTCACATTTCAATTTCTGTTGACATAGTCTTATTACGACGGGATAAATACAGAATAGGTAGTGTGGTATGATTACCAGTGTGCAATTCCTGCATGTCGAAAATCTTAGTCAACATAACCTTGAGTGACGTACTTTTTTAATGTTCGTTTAAAGAAATACCCTAATAAATTATGTTGCACAACTACTCCTATTTAAATAAAATAAATTGAATTTGTCAGAAAAAATATAAAGGAATAAAATTATATCTATTAATAAAAATTCTATTCAGTTTGGGGCTCAGGTTAGCCATGCGAGTTAAAGCGTTGACCTTAATCTCACATGGTAAACCTAGAGTGGCGAGTTCGATTCTTGCCTGGGCAAAGGAAATTATTTAGTGACGAAATTCATTAAATAACATCCTAAGTCCCACCCTGGCTAGAAAAGGGTGGTAACCTGTAGATAACCCGTCCCAATTAGCCTGAGTTGCAAAAATTGGACGTTAATAAATAATAATAATATTCAGTTTAAATATTTCATTACCAGTTTAAATCACATGGTAAGCCTAGAGTGGCGAGTTTGATTCTCGCCTGGGCAAATAGGAATTTATTTAGTTACAAACTCATTAAATAAAATTCTTAGTCCCACCCTGGCTAAAAAAGGGTGTTACATGTAGATAACCCGTCCCAATTAGCCATAGTAGCATAATTTGGACGTTAATAAATAAATATATAAATGAAATAAATATTACTTAGCGTTATTCTTAGTCCTATATTATATTATGTATATGCCGTCGGAAGAAAAGAAAAAAGAAAAGTAAAACATTGGGGCATTTTTGCAGCTGAGGTTATATTGAATGAATAGAAACCTCTCCCACTAGCTATTACTTGAATTAAACGAAGCCCTTCGATAATGGAAAAAGAAAAACAGATCTTTCCCATCAATCTGTTTTCAATTTAAATAACGGACCCAGGAGGCTGGTCTCTCAAAAATGGATTTGGTCAGAATATTTTCCAATTATAGCCTCGCCATTCTAATCGACGTGAAAACAATTTATTTAAAGAATAATTTTATTTCATTTTGTTAATATAACCTCTTTTTCTTTCTCTTACCTCTAGGCATCTGTTGCCTGAGTTTTTATACGTTTTAGGAAACGTTATGTAGTTCGTATGGTGTGAGATATAAAGTAAGGAAATGTATAAGACTTTGACAATATTAGAAAAATGATTTCCTATCCTGTACACTAGTGAAAAGTACCTTTGTGTTTAGAGGTCACGCCTTCAATTTTCGGCTCTTAAAAGGTTTCTTTTAGGCGGAAAAACGACATGGTTCCAGGAAAATATAATACTTGGTGCCAGACATATACGGGAGAATACACATTATAAGAATGTTGTTTCTATGCTACTCCCTTTATAACATTGTGACATGTAGGTGTATTTAGACAACCCTCTTAGACGCAATCAGCTATTGAGGTTGCACTCATGACGTGATTTTTTAAATATTTTCTTAAATATCCATGGATCCTATCTTGTATATGACGAAAATGAAGTGTGTTCATAGTTTTATATATATACGTGTCAGTTACCATCCTGGTGGTAGCAAGATTTGTTTGATCGTTTATTTATTATTATGTAAAAATAAAGATCAAGTTCGTTACTGGCTGAAATCGGACGAGCGAGAGGCGGAATTTAGAAAATTCGAAATATCTCCTTTATTGCATGTCGTAAACTTGTAAAGAACCAATCATATTGTAAATTTAATATTTTATTAATGTTGTTATCCATGTTCCTTGTAGTATCTTTAATATTAACCGAGATATTTGCATTTTGTTTATTTTTCAGTCTCCATTAAACCCTCACTCATGTCACAATAGCAATACGCTGGTATATCATGAACCACTTTATTCTGAGCTTAAATACCAAATATTGTTTTGAAGGCCAGTTATTATAATTCGAGAACATTTATTATGCAAGATACATGCAAATAAGTAGGTCTTGATATGAGGGATATCCGCAAAATACATACCCGGCCTTGATTCTAAATGTTTATTTTATCTAAACCATACTCAATATTGAAACGTTTAATTCGACTCTATCGTTCACATTCATTAATGGCTAAAATCACACAAGACATTCCGGGATTTAGAGGAGGGGAGTTCGAAATATCTCCTTTATTATGAGTTAGATCGAAAACTTTTAAAGAACCAATCTAGTTAAATTTTTAATGTTCTACAATTGTTATTCTATACATTTATTCTTAACTCATATATTGAGCGAGTTATTCGTATTTTCATGTGGCAGCTTTTTTTAAACCCCCACTCGTCGGATTTTTCCTAGGAAATAGAGCATATGTAGTGAGGTGAAATTAATCGTGAGTCATGCCAGCACGTGGGAAATCTGTTTAGTTTATGCAGTCCCTGCGGGATGACGGTATTTCCTGCAGTAAATAAGGCAATTAATGTGTGAGGTAACGTGCATTCCTGCCTGAGATTTTCTTAGTATGAATAATCTTTTATATAATTATTATTTGTCTTGTGAGATTGTGCATTTGAGGTGTAAAGGGGAAGGGTATGTGTAAATCTTTGTATTTATTTGAGACTTCAATTTATTTTAATTTATTCTGACACACTTGGGCAGCGACTGCATTAAAACAAGGGACAAAAGAAATTAATAAAATTTGCACTCACATCTCCGACTTCACGCGCTGCCAAAGCGACGGAACAAATCAACATGAGAAGAAAAAAGTAGAAAAGAAGATAAAAACAGGAACGAAATCGAATCAGGGGAGAGAAAATGAGAGAAGAGAGAGAATGAGAGAGAGAGAGAGAGAGAGAGAGAGAGAGAGAGAGAGCGACGGTGAGTAGTAGGGGTGTGAGGGCACACTCATGTGAATACTGATGAGGATCTCAATGCATACGAAGTGATGCCTGATATTGGAGCACAGGCTGTGTAGAATTAGCACAGGAGGGCGATAGGATGTAGAGAGAAGGGCACAATCTGGCCCATTACCTGAAGCTCATTGTGAGAACTCATAGTATATGCATTAGAATGCAGTGCTAACAATAACTGCAATTAAAACCGTGCATTATTTGTTTTAAAGGTGGTTAATACGTTTTAAGGTGTGTCTTCTGTCTTCCATTTTATCTCCAGCGCTGTATACTTGTCCTGTTTAACCATGCTCTGAAAGTGGCAATCCAAGGAAGACGGCTAATCCTTGTGACAGCGATTAATGGAACTCGTAAAGTGTTTGGTGTTTGCCGACTATGTTTTAATTATACAAGAACGATCGTGGTATTAAAAAGACCTGTAGAAAGGTTTGTACGAGAAGCTTCTACGCCTGCAGAAAGCTCTCAGCCAGAAAAGATTCTCGTAGAAATCGAAAGTGTCGGCATACAAAACAGTGGTTAGATTCATGCTCATGTATGGACTGAAATGTGAACTGTCTTAAAAGCAAACCTGGAGGAGTGGGCCTGCTTGCATGGGAAAAATGAACGAAAGATACTTTGAGCCGTTAAGGAGCAGGGCATGTGTTTCCTCTGAATCAACGCCATCTGATCTACCCAAAAGGGTAGAATATGGTTACAAGGAAAAGTTGAATAAATAGACTCTCTAGCAGCCCAAAGGTGATTTTTGATATAGCTAGTGGAAAAGGCAACTGTTGTTAATTGGCATGGAGAAGGACTTGCGGAGGTTGGGCATCCTCAATTGGGCTCAACGGGTGAAGCTTGGCTGGGTGCATGAACTGGTCCACAATGGAGATCCCTGAGGTCATGTCCTTCAAAGGCTCTTGTGACGGGTTAGTAAGGTTAGGTTAGGTTTTTCTGAGAGATATTGAACGCTTTAGTGGTTGTACTTAACTAGGCGTGCAAAATATATTTAATAATTCCAATAAACAACTGTTTCATATTTACCGTTTCCAATATCAATTGCACTGTCTAATTTCCTGCTTCTGAATATGAATTCCCCATCGCGGTGTATTTTCCGGGAAAAAGAATTGAATGGTTTGCTTGTGAATGATTTACCTGGAGGATCATCACGTCAATCATATGATGCGGTTAGAGTCAATCCATTCGACTACCATTCGGAAACATACTCTTTCTCATCCATCATCGGGCCTGCTCGGATCATAACAGCCGTCTCTTCCTAATGCCTCATCATATTTCATGTCAGGGGGATTTCACAGTTACCGAGTATTTCAACTCGTTTATACGGATGAACAATTCTTTTTGATTGCTGCCATTTCAGGGAGAAAATTGAATGAGTGACTGACGAGTTTTAATTAACACTGTTAGGCATATTTTTCGGTGTGTGTGTGTGTGTCTATATTTATATATATATATATATATATATATATATATATATGAGTGTGTGTGTGTGACCACTACCATTAACATAAAAATATATTTTGGGATTTTATTCTTACTTTTACTGATTAAAGGTATATGTACCTGGTCCTGTACTATATGACTGTATATATATATATATATATATATATATATATATATATATATATATATATATATATAGGGTTGGGGAAAAAGTAATTTCGGTATTTTTCATGTTTTTCAAAGCGCATCCATTTATATAAATTTTAGATATTAATCAATGATATATGCGCCGTTTTGATCGATGACCTTTTGCCATTTTTTCGGTAAAACCATTATACCTTCACTATAGAAGTTCTGTGATTTCTGGGCAAAAAACTGAACCAAGTGATTTTCACAACCTCTTTTGATTCCAGCTTTACACCATTAAGAGAGTTCTGAAGAGAACGATACAAGTGGTAGTCAGAGGTGCAAGGTCCGGGATGCATCAAAACTTCCCAGCCAAATTCTCGTAATTTTTTCCAAGTCACCAAAGATGTGTGTGGTCTAGCATTGTCGTGATGGAATACAATGCCTTTCCTATTGATCAATTCTGGCCGTTTTTCTTGAACCTTCTACTTCAACCGTATTAGTTGTTGGCAGTAGAGAGTCGAATCAATGGTTTGGCCAGGTTTGAGCAGCTCATGATGAACAATGCCTTTCCAATCCCACCAAACACTCAGCATCACCTTCCTTAGTGTCAATCCAGGCTTTGCCACTGTTTGTGAAGTTTCGACCACGATCTTTTTCGCACATTATTGTCGTACGTGATCCACTTTTCATCACTTGTGATCATTCTTTTCAAAAATGGCTCGATTTCATTACGTTTCACCAGCGATTCACAAATGGAAACTCTGCCCATTATATTTTTTACAGTTCATTCATGTGGAACCCATATATCGATCTTCTTTTGGTATGAATTCTTATGTAAATGGGTCAAATCTGTTTTATGGTCGGTGGTTAGCTCCACGCCAAGAGATGCAATGTGTCGGTCTACCTCAATTTTTTGAAGAATTTCATCCACTTGTTCAACAATTGTCCTGCCAGGGCGAGGTTCATCATTAAGGTCAACCTTTCCGGAACGAAATCGAGCAAACCAGTTCTGACACTGACGTTCACTTAAACACCACACAATTTTCGATGAGCCTGAGCTGCATTTATCCGTTTTCGGAAGTAAAAAAGCAATACATGACGAAAATGGCCTTCTGGATTCTCCTTTTTCAAAGCGCAATAACGTTTGACTGAGTAAATGGATGAAACTGTAAAGATATTTGGAATATTCTATGGACTATGAACCTTCAAACGTGGTATAGTATGGCTTCACTGAATAAGGATTACAAGAGATAAGCGACTTTGATACGCGACAATTGGGATAAACCGAAATTACTTTTTCCCCAATCCTATATATATATATATATATATATATATATATATATATATATATATATATATATTGTTACGTTTATTAGAAAATCAGTAATAAACAATGTTGATACTCACTCACGATTACACTCCCCACAAAAACACTGCATTGCACTGATCTTCTCATAGATAACGGTACTGCACTTTTTACACGGCACTACACTGTTCTTTACTTAAAAACGCCACAACACAGTTCTTCACATAAAACACACTACCGGACTGCAACTAAAACGCACTGCTCACTAAAGCTGCACTGAACGCACTGTTGATCACTTGAAGAGGACTGAGAACAAACTGACACTCGGGACGAGCTGAGCCGCTTTTTTAGCCAGTAGACCTTAAAAGGGAATGGTCTAGACCTTCTAGATACCGAACGAGTATTGCTGAAGACGGGCTAAATCATCGGCCGGCTCCTTTGATCTACTTCGTTGTTCTTAAATATGTGATTAACTCTGTTTAATTTTTCATATGTTTAGTTTTCTCAGCAATAGGTATATACGTGTGTGTGGGGGGGGGTCGCTCTTGGATCAGTGGATGAGCGGTTGACTTAAGATAATCTAAGTGTAGCAATATCGAGGATGGTCAGCACTTGAATAGGTGAACGCAAACTAAGTTCACTGGTTCTCTAACAGAGCGCGCTGGTGTCACGAAAGTAGTGGAATGGCGGGAGCCTAGTGAGAAAATCAGTCTAAAAGCCCATCGCTATGACGAAGGACATTGACTAGCAAACTGGCCATTGGTTTTAAGACCACTGTCTGCCCCTCGAACATAACGAGGTCCGCCAGTTTACTGGAGACAACTCATTCCAGGTCCTCCACGGGTAACGTGGGTTGTTCGTCGTGTTAATCAGTCTACGTAAAAATCTGATCACGGATCCTTCGATTCCTGCTCGGTGCGGCTAAAGATCTTATAGGTCTATAATGCAAAACCAAAAAAAAAATATATATATATATATATGGAGCGGGCACTGAAGGTAAGACCAAGGGAGACGATGCCGTTATATTTTGAAACGAATACGATTTAAAAAAAGTCCGTCTCGCAGAGGCTGCGTTAACAGACAAATATATATATAATTTTGAACGGACCTCATTTTCGTCCTCTCCTGGGTACGATCGATGGACATTTGAAGAAATTTTTCGAAAAATCGCGTCATGAGTGCGACCTCAATACCTGATTTCCCTTAAGGGAAATTTGCTAAGAAATATGTACAAGGAGTGACTTTCTAGTTGGAAATAACTATTTTCAAGAACGTATCAATCATGTTTTGTTAATATATAGATAGATAGATATTTTATTGGCTTATGCTTACAAACATGTTGCCAAGAGTCTGACCAATTACTGTTAGTATGGTTATTAATATATTATATCTTTTTAAAAAACCGTGTAAATAAAATAATAAAAATTTCTAAATTACAAATGAACAGAATACATTGACATGTAATACAATATAAATATTATTCTAAATAATTACAATACTGAATTCAATAGATCATAATTCAATGTAAATGTAGATTAATTTACTCTTTTTTAATGTCTAAATAAAGATCAGTTTCCTGACTTATCAGATTAACATAATTCTCCTCTATGATTTATGACAACCAGAATACTAATTATAAGTATAGTTAAATATAATAAATAATGTGCCGATTATTGTTATTTAAGGACCCCCATAAAAATAATAAAATTCTTTCTTTTATACTGTTAACTTTAGCAAATTTTTGATAAGAAACAGAAAACATTAACTTTATTTTCACAGTTGTAATCCAAAATGTTTACCAATGATAGGTATTCTCTTTGAGTCACTATATATTTGTCAAGGAATAATATATGTGTAATGTAAAAGCGGGGCAATACAACAGTAAATGATTGAAATGTAGGTAAATATATTATATGTAGGTATATATGTTACGTTTTATTACAAAATCAGTAATAAACGCTGTTCATTAGAGTTCTTTTGGATTGCAAAATTAAACACACTCAGTTTTTATCAGTGCACAATTTATTCAACAATCACTATACACTTGGTTAATTATTCTTAAATTCTACTCACAGTATGCACTGATAGCGTCACTGTTCTTCAAATTACAGAGTCCAATAATCCGCTCTCAAAGACCACAAAAAGACGGCGCTGCACTGTCTTTGACTTCGCGAAGTTAACGGCACTGCACTGTCTTAAACACGGCACTAAACTGTTACTTACAGAGTCACGGCACAACACTGTTCTTCACATAAAAACACTTTACCGCACTGCACTAAGTCGCACTGTAGCACTGATGGTCACTTGAAGACAGCTGGGAATAAACTAAAATAACTAGGGTCGGCCAGGGTGTCTTATATAGATTGGCGAAAAACATCAAAGGGACGGCCCAGACCCTTCCAGAACAGGACTCGAACGAACTCGTTCCGCTGTCGGCTTCTTTGACCTACCTCGCACTTCCCAAATACGTGGCTATCTCTGTTTATTTTTTCATGAATTTAATTTTCGTAAAAATATTTTTGGCACCATTTACATATCACTCCAGTTTTTCATTTGTTGTTAATATAAGTGTAAAATATATTTTTTATGTATCTCTATTCATTCAGTATGATTGTCCTTGTTAACATTACAAAGCAGAGATTAAAGCGATCGATGCTATACTGTCCAGTATACGGAACATGTTCTAAACCTCCTCTCTTATATTATAAATAAGAGAGACCTTAACACCTTATTAACTATGCAGCAGAGGCTAAGAGCTCTGATAAGAGCTGCTTCACTACTGATAACGGCCATTCTTGATGAAATCATCCTCATGGCTTCTTCATAAATTACCCAAAATACTTTTACCTTAACCAATTTCGATTAATTATGAAAGCCCTAATTACTTCCTAGAAACGAAGACTACATTTAATTTCAGGGTTTTATATAGAAATCGTAATTAGAATTGTCATGAGTGGAGATTAATATTTGGGAGTATTTTGCCTATTCCATCAACAAATTATTGTAATTTTATGCAATATTATGAGAAGTCAATGTGTGTTGTAGTTCACTTTTCCTCCATATTGCTTTACATACGCGTTCGTTATGCGCATACGTAATCAGAGTATGTTTCTACATGATTCATGTATAAAGTGAATTTCCTCACGTTTCTGTTGGAATACAATAGGATATACAAATGATCCTGAAGGAATTACTGGCTACAAAAAAATTATTGTTCGTTCGAAATGTTAACTCCGAACGTGCATTGGCAAATAACATAAATTGAGGAACATATATGAATATGACCAATTTGAAAAAAACTACCACATAATGCTAGCAGCTTATTGTGAAATATCGCATCTCATCATAATACTCAAACGAGTTCAATACGATCATTAAAACACAATGTTAACACTACAATGTAAATGAGTGCTTAGGTTACTAAATTTGGATGGTTAAAATGACTTAATACCCCTTAAGCATCATTCTACTCTGAAACAAAATTCAATACTTTCTTTCTGTTTAAATAGGTTTCAAGAATATTATTACCCAGAATTACATATGTGAATTAAACATCCACCCAGAATTTGAGATGGGAGCATAGAATATAATCATTCGTTCACAATTAAAGCTCTACGCTTCAAACTTCGGGGTCGGGTTAGCCAAGTGTGTTATGGATAAACTAATACTTCTATGGCGTCATAAAATACTTGAAAAGCCTTGAATCATGGGTTCGATTCCCACGTCAAAATTATTTAGTAACGAACTCACCAAAAATAATCCTTTGTCCCATCCTTGCAAGAAGATTGTGGTAGCCTGTAGATTACATGCCCCGATTAACCATAGAAGCATAAAGTAAGTTAGTGTAAATGAAAAACGTTAAAAACTTTTAAGGAAGAAAAAAAATAGATTTTATTTTTTGAATTGTCTATGTTTCCAGAAAAGAAAAACTTACTGACTGCCTCGGCTTGTATTTTGAGGAACGAGCAATTATTACATTAATGCAATTTTTGCCTCCTTAGAAACTTGAATAAAAGCAATTGAATAAAAAAATAATAAATGGCTAAATAAATATTAAAAATAAATCCAATTCTAAAAAAGCGGAAATTGTTAAAATTATAGGTCTCCTGAGTAAACGGGATTTTTTTTATTTAAGTTTAAGCATGGATAATTCTGTTCTGAATAATTTCCGAGCGTAAAGGGTATTGAAGCATATTTTAGTTCAGACTTTATTTCCATGCCAAAAATCTGATTTTAATTATAGTGCACTGGAAGAAGCTAGCGTATCTGTTGATATAAATTTAGAAGGGGGTGTGGAGAGAGAGAGAGAGAGAGAGAGAGAGAGCGAGTGTGCGTGTGTGAATGTGTGTGTGTGTGTGTGTGTGTGTGTGTGTGTGTGTGTGAGTGAGTGAGAGAGTGAGAGAGAGAGAGAGAGTGGGGGGGGGAGGGGTTGGAAGAGAAGACGTAGATTAGGTCCCCACCCCCAAAGCCGGGTTTATTACAGACCGGGGCTTTTGATCAGGAGGGCTGTGGTCTAGTCGTTAACCCAACAACTACAACATTGGGATCAGGCAATCTGTTTAGGGCCCACTATGTTCTCAGGTTGCTCGTTCCAGCCGCATCTCCTTCCAATTAGCTTTAATCAGGAATACTCTCTGAGTGATCATCATTTCAACACTTCCTCTTATCACCAATTCCATTTTATCTCAGTCGAGGGAATTTTTCCCGGCCCAAGATATTATTGCTCGGAATGTATTGTGAACACAACAGTCCAGAAAAGGCAACCACAATTTATGAAAAGTATAATTGGAAAGTCATCAATTATTCTGGGGCTCAGATTAGCCATGTGAGTTAAAGCGTTTTCTTTAATCTCACATGGTAATCCTGGAGTGCCGAGTTCGATTCCCGTAAGGGCAATGGAATTTATTTAGTGACGGAATTCATTAAATAAAATCCTTAGTCCCGCCCCGGCTAGAAAATTGTGGTAACCTGTAGACAACCCCTCCCAATTAGCCTTAGATGCAAAAAGTGTACGTTAAGAAATAATTATAATTCAAATTAAAACAAGAATATCTATTAATAAATACGTAATAACCTTCAAAAATGTATTATTTACTGAGCTAATCAAGAAAATACTTTCATAATTTCCTGTTAAATTAATTCCGATTTCGTCACTAAATTCAATTATAAGCTTTAAAAACTAATGGCGTTGTATCCTTTAAGGAAATTTATTGAGGAAACAGTTGTAAGCTCTTTCGTAATGTGATGTAACAATAAGAAGGAAAAGACGATTATTAAATGATTACTAACAACCTAGAATATTAAAAATAAAATTATAAATTTAGAATTTTGAAAAATAATAAGAAGGAAACAGGCTGTGTCGTTCAAGTCAATATAAAAAATTTTAATCAGGAAACATTTCCTTGAAATATACTATAATAATATTCTTTAGAATTATATAGTTTGTTTTCTAAACTTCATAGACGTTTAGAACACCAATAGCTATCCAACACCAGACGTATACGCCAGTAAACACAGACATGTACGCAGAAGTAAACTATTATTTTTATTATTAAGAGAGTTCTCTATTGTACAAAGAAATCCATTAGCTTAAAGACTTTAAAAATAACAGATATCGCATGTTGTACGTGGATTTTACTTGGAATGAACCGTATCGATAATATATACTTCAAAATTTAATAACACAACAAAAGTGCAATTTAATATTGAGCTTATGATTTTTGGTATGAATGCAACTGTTGTGAGATGTGTATATACATACACGAGCGTTCTCATAGGAGTTTTATATACTTGCAATGACATAAATTTTAATTTACTTTTGGGTAATATTTGTAGTACAATGAACGTGCCCTAGGATTCTAAGTTTCCAGCAAATACATTTAGTTTCTCGAAATGAAGAAAGAAATATTTAGTAAATTTATAAGCGATGATTATTTTATCTATGTTCCTTCTAGATGTCATATATAGTTAATCTGTTTATTCATGTAACAGTAGTTTAAAAACGAATCCATCACGGTCATAGTAATATAAAAGTCCGTCACGCAGGGGCTGCGTAAACTAAGTAGATTACCCACGTGAAGTTTTTCAATAGAGAAATTTCACGAGAGTCGAGCAGTAAAGGAAACGGCCGAACTAGCTTTTGGCAGGATAGTCACCCAGCCGTTAGCGGCCCAGATTTAATAAAAATGCAAATATCTCGGTTAATATTCAAGATAGAGAATAAATGTATATAACAATATTTATAGTACATTTAATTTGCAATAAGATTGATCCTGTACAATTTTTCGATCCGAAGTACAGAAACGGAGATACTTTGAATTTTCGAAAATCCTCCCCTCTGAGCCCCCCCCGCCCACTGGTCCGATTTCAGCCGTTAACGAACTTGATCATTCTATTTACATAAAACGACTAAATATCGAGTTTGGTAACAGATCGCTAGAGCGTTAACAGACAAATATATATATATATATATATATATATATATATATAGATATATGTATATATATATATATATATATATATTCTAAATTTTGTTATGCCACGTTTTCTCAATCTATTGTTGATCTATTGTAATTGATTATTAACCGGGATATTTGCATTTCTAAATTTTCAGCATTTAGTAATTTAATTATAGCACTTTAACAAGAAGCCACTATGCCATTAAACATCTTATTCCAAGCTTAAGTAATATTGTTTTTAACGGCGCTTTAAGTGACATACATGCAAATACTGTCAAAAAGAATTTGTTTACTTCCCTCGAAAATATTACTTGATGTATTCCAAACTCGATAGTTACCAGTTTCATTCAACACTTAAAATCATGTTCTTGAATAAGATTAGTTATACTGCTATATTGCTTCACTACTGATTTTTTTTCAAATTACAATTCCCGAAAAAAACAGCGAATGTGAGTAATATACAAGTTCTCACCCAAACAAGTGCATATGGTTAACTATCAGGAAAACGTTAATTCTTTTATGAACTTCACAGAACACTGGTAGAACACGATTCATTGGAAAAAAAAAATCATATAATAAAACTAATAAACAAATAAATTCGGTTTAAGGCAAAACCCTGTGCACCAAATGAGGAATAGTGACACTGACACAACAAGTGCCAGAATCCACAACAAAAAAGTTCCTTCACTAGTAGAGACTGAGTCAAACTTCTATAAAACCGTTTAATATTCCACTATAACGTATTTATTGAACATTTCCACGTTTTTTTAACGCCTCTTCAGTAGTAAAATCTTTTAGCAGATTTAGCTTAAGGGAAATCAGCTATTGAGGTTGTACTCATGACGGAATTTTCGAAATTTTACTTCAAATGTCCATCGATCCTACCTAGTAGATGACGAAAATGAGGTCCGTTCAAAACTGTATATATATATATATATATATATATATATATATATATATATATATATATATATATATATTGTAATATACGGTTAATAATCAATTGACAATAGATCAACAATAGATTGAGAAAACGTGGCATAACAAAATTTAGAGAAAATTAAATTTGGAAAAAAATGGATTATAATAACATATATATTTAGAATTTTCGTTTTGGCTCGTCAAAACCTCCCCTCCTCCCGGTCCGGTTGCAGAAGTTAACGAACGTCTTTAGTTTCATTTCTTATATCTGAGTTTGGTAAAGATCAAAGAAATATTGCAATTTTATGTATATATATATATATATATATATATATATATATATATATATATCCCCTTACAGGTAATCTACTACTATAAAGGAGCTCCGCTTGTAATCTTACTGTCTGGCTACATTCCTCTATAGGACCAAGTTCAATTGACAAATATTCTGTATACAGGGTTGTCAGTAATAGCGGTAATCTTAATCTCTTCTGCTAAACCTAGAGTCGCCAGATCGATTCCCGCCTGGGCAATAGGAATTAGATTAGTGACAAACTCATTAAATAAAATCCTGTCCCACCCAGGCTAGAAAAGGGTGATATCCAGTAAATATACGCCCCAATTAGCCGAAGCTCAAACTGGGAGTTAATTAATAACAACATAGCAGTAATTCTGTATACATAATCAGGTATTCTTGTTTGAATTATAATTATGAACTTGATGAGATCATTAATTCAGTTAAAGTATCCCCGTTTGCTGCATAGCTGAGGCTGGATACCAAATTCCAACCCTACATACCTTAAGCGAAAGCAACAACTTTACGTAAATCTATTAACTCTGAATGGCTTATTGTTGCATGAGCTGTTTATTAATCTTCACAAGAAATTACTCATTACAATTATTTTACACCAGATTAATTGTAAAAGACCTATGAACAACAGTAGTAATTACACTCTTATCATTCGGATTAGTGACTGTTTAACTTAAGTCGCTCTCTAAGGGAGTTAAGGATTTGTGAACGCTACTCCTAGTACATTATTAAAAGTTATAATACAACGGTTACCTCAGATTAAATACACAAATTACATTTGAAATAGTTTATTTTACTATCCGTAGACTTCCTTGGACTTTATTTCACAAATACATAATTTAGAAAGTCTGCCAAGAAGGTTCTGCACAAAGTAAGCAGATTTCCACATGCTTGAATGACTCAGATATGAATTCATCGGTGTGTACAGGTAAGTTAACGCTTTAAAGCGATAAGTGATTTGTCATCATTGCTGTTTAATAAAACGTTTTAAGCAAAACTAAACATGTTTAATTTAACTAAAAAAAAAAAAAACTTTAATGGCCGAAAATGGATATGAAAGATTGGGGGTTTGAAGAAGAAATTTAAAATGCTTTAGATGACAATACAAATGATCTTACATTTGAAGCCAATACCTGTTCATCAGAACAATACTTTTCCAATCAGAATGACCTTAACCCTAGAATACTAACCTTAATTCGTAGTTGTGTATTACTAACTATGAGTAAATTTTACTCCTAGGCGGAATAGACTGGAAATAGATCGCTAGACATGTTTTTATAATCTCAGTTTATTTAATTGTTAACATAATTACAAATATAGGTGCAAATAAATTGAAAAATTAAATAATACAATATAAAAATAATGAGTAAATTTTTTTTTAAATTGATCCACATTCCGAACAGAATTTTACTTGGTGCTCACTATATATGGATTTAAAACATTTTACGCAATATGTAGTTGTATACCTCCTCTTCTTGTATGAACAAAATGAACAATATTTCTTTGGACCTTTGGTAGTTTGTAATTGGCCTTCATTTTGTGAGTGCGTAGGTGTTTCCCCACTTTCTCATTATATTATTATATTTTTTACAGCTATTTTAGAAATGCTACCTGGCTTAGTTGTTTGCCATGTAAAACCATTCCTACCTTGCACCTCTTCTCCTGGTAATGAGATAATCGGGATTTGTGAGTAATCAGGAGGAATGCTTTGAATTTTCCTTTGTGGAAGGTCTTTTTCCCCCTTTTTGGTTGAGGAGTAGAAATTGTTTCTTCATTCTCACAATCTATTATAGAATGTACTACCTGCTCTTCAATATCCTTCTCCTGACATGTATCCTCATCTCCAGGAATATAATCAGGGTCTGCGTCACTGTCATCTGAATTAATCTCCAGTATATCTTCCTCTTCTTCATCAATGGCATCTTCATTAAAAACTCTCCAGAATTCTTCAATACTGGTAATTCTATGCTCCTCCATTCTCAGAATAATGGTCGGTTTGCAAAAACAGAATTATAATAAAAAATACCGAATTATTTCACAACTATTACTGTACCCATTCTAAAAAATCACTAATGTTTATTGATAACTATGAGTAAATATTACTTACATAATATTTCTTATTAATAACTATGAGTAAAAAATACTCCAGTAATATTAATACTCTATTGCTAACTGGGAGTAAATATTACGCACATAATATTCTCTTATTAATAACTATGCGTAAATTTTACTCACCGTCTTTACTTTGATGATGTACCGCTCCGAACTGGGCTGATAAACAAATGTGACCTTCACCGCGTCTCAAACACTACTAAATGGAGGAAGTATACCTGGCTCCAGGAAGCGCCAGCCACATTTCTAAAATGGTGGCATGTGTTTCCCTATACTCTATGAGTAAAATTTACGTAGGTTAGTATTCTAGGGTTAATGACCTAATTCGGGATTTCAATCTGTCAACAGCAAGCTGAAAATTTAACTTCCAGGATCAAAGGGTGAAATTTACTCCAAAAAGAAGTAAGAATATGTAACTCTCGTGGCCGTCAAAGACTGCCAAGAGAGAGACGTTCCAGATGCAAAATATGCCTGGAAATCACTATCTACCCCTTTATAGATAAGTCAGAATGAGTAGTTATAATTTACACAATTACAAAACTTCAAATACAAACATCATTCAAAACTCCTGCCCGACGGAGAAAAACTAAAGTTATATTTGAATTTAGCACAAAAAATACTTCTAGAAAATTGTTATTTTAGTTCTTAGTCTTGTGAAAGAAAAAAATTTAATTTTTGTCGACCAGTGTTAAGATGTGTGTGTGAAGATGGGGTGGGCCTCTTGAAAAAAAGTAGATATAATTCCTAATGTTGGCTGCGTTTCAATCCAGATATCGGTCCCAGCAGCCAAGAATTTTATGATTTGCATATAGTTAAACGTATTAAAAACTCACCAATATGAGTACCCCTAATGGATGAATAAAAGTTGTGATATACTCATACTCTAATACATGTTCTTGTAAAAAACCATATTAAATTATAGTCATTGGAAATTCCCTGTTCTCTGTTGAACCTTAATACAGCGAACAATTCAAATTGGGGAAGGCAGAAACGGAAAAATCAGGGTAGACTTTAAATGAGATCTCCCCTGATAAAATATATAACCTCGTTTACTAAAACCTTCCAAGCGGAGATTTGTTAGAGGAAAACTGGCTTTAGTCTAAAATATTTCGAGAGGTAGTGGTTTAAGCCGAGAAATTTTCGTGGTAATAAAAAAAAATTCTTCCCCAAGACAAAGTACAGGATCTGAAATGATTAGTATCGATTCTGAGGTAAATTACTTTAGGCTGCTATGCCACCCTCAAGGCCAGTATTTTCTCGCTCCCTTTATTCTTTAGTTTATTATTTTTTGTTGTTGTTGTGTTCTTTGGAATAAAGCTGCAACTATTAAAGTGAAGAAATTTTGGTAAGGTGAAATATGAGAGGATGTAGGAGCAAATATCATCACATAAGAGGTTTGGGTTTGTATTTGTATCTCAATTTAGTAAGTTTCCTTTAACTATAACAGATACTTATTAATATAAAGAATTCATTTTCATTTTAAATGAATTTTAACTAAGTGCTATACAATTGCTAGAAAATGCTTAACATAAATTATCGTTTTGTTATTTTTTTTTCGAAAGATTGATTACTGTACGCTAACGATTTTCATTTATTTTTTTCTTATATATCTACAGAGAGAATTGATCTTCAAAGATAATATATTCTTGGTTGAGAATGGCAGCAAGTGCATTTCCATATCCATCTTCTTTTTTATTTAATAAATGACATCGGTCACAAGGAATGTTATTAGTAAATACATAAGTGCTTCTGACGTTTAGTAAAACTATTCTCTTTATCAAGACCTACATTATTGATGCTTCAACGAGTAATATCCTAAGTATCAGCACTTTTCCCCATAGCCTATTTGATCCTTTCGGTGATCATTTGTCGGGGGTTAGTGGAAATGGTCAAATGGATAAAAGGAGAATAAGTTTCACCGAAAAAGATCGCCCACAGATCGTCTGGTCAAATAAAGATGTGCTAGATATGGGATATGAGTGTACTGATGATCTACATCGCCTCATGAATGACCTAACAGGCTTCGAGGTGACAGTACAGGCAGGCTTTCATTTGCTCAATTGCCTACCTTCAGTTGGATTACGTAGAAACCTTAGCGAGATTATCAGTGATCGAAGAGAGTAGCTATGAAAGGTTCTATTTGTAAGGACAAAATCTGAGTTACTGCACTCATTGCTTTCAGGTTCCAACTAGCTTGAAAAAAGGATACCCTATCTCACCTCTACTGCCAAGTATAGTACCGGTTAAAAAAAAAAAAAATTAAATTAAATATTGAACTCAAATATATTTTATTATTGTAAGCCAAGAATAATGCCTGTGGTAAATATCTTTATATATATATATATATATATATATATAATTCTACTGTACGTGTGTATGTCACTGAACTACTCCTAAACGGCTGGATCGATTTGGATGAATTTTTTTGTATGCGTTTGGATGACGCCCTGGATAGTTTAGCTTCACAAATCAGCCCCGCAGATGGCTCAGGAGTGGGGGTCGTTAGGGGTTTCCTATTGGTTTTCGGCAAATATGCACAGTTTAAAGTTGGTTTATGTTGTTATTTAGAGTAACTTTTTTTATATTTACTTTTGTCGTATAACAAAGTGCATACACTAAAAAATTAAAGTGGGAGCCAACAATTTTCTTGGGCACTAACGATTGAACCGAAGTTAACAAAATTCGGTACGTGAATTAGTATTAATTCTTCCATGATTATAAGCTATATTAAATTTTTTAGGTTCGAACGGGAGTGGGGGAGGCCTGAATAAAAAATGCACGATATTTCATTTTCTATTTGTTTTTAGGCAAACTTGCACATAACAAAAGTTGTTTTCTGTGTTATTAAAAATAGCTCTTGTTTTAAAAATAATATTATTTTAAATTTAATAATATTATTTTTAAAACCCTAATTATCCTAATCGCTTAAAATATCATGCAGGATAACGTTTGTCGGGTCCGCTACATTCTTATATGAATTTTAATTTATTTTTTTCTGGAAATCATTCATATTTATGACAAAACCTTACTCTACTTCATATATGAGCTAACAAATGATTAGTTTCTTATCATACCACTATCATGAATTTGTCTTTCATACTGTGACTTCCAGGTTGTTGTAATTAATTAACGACTACTTAGTACACCTATAGCTAATTTTTGTGGGTTACCTATAGGTTACCACCCCTTCGTAGCTTAGGTGGACTAAAGATTTTATTTAATAAGTTCGTCACTAAATTAATTTCAAAGCGGGAATCGAACTCACGACTCTAGGCTCACCTTTCTGTAAGTGAGATTAAGATAAACGCCTCAACACACTTGGCTAACGAGCAGAAATTGATTTCTTTCTTTGCAATACGAATTTATCTTAGTTTTTATGCATGCAATCGCAACATTATATTTTCAGAGCTGTTCTTCATATATAATTTAATTAGCTCTACCCAAATACATTGTTTTATATGCTTTATGTATAGTAGAACCAGTGTTCTTCCGGGAGGTATTGTCATTGTTACTCTCTACAACGAAAACATGACATTTTTCAAAATGTTTCAAACATTTTAGCAGATTTCCCCTAAGGGAAATCAGCTATTGAGGTCGTACTCATGATGCGAGTTTCGAAACATTTCTTCGAATGTCCATCGATCCTACCCAGGAAATTATATATATATATATATATATATATATATATATATATATATATATATATGTCTGTTAACGCTCTAGCGGTCGCAATTTTTGTTTGATCGTTACCAAACTCGGAATTTAATAGTTTTATGTAAAAAGAAAGATCAAGTTCGTTAATGGCTGAAATCGGACCAGTGGGAGGGGGGGGATCGAAAATTTTTATAGAATCAATCTTATTGCAAATTAAATTTACTATAAATATTGTTCTATACATTTATTTTGTATCTTGAATATTAACCGAGATATTTGCATTTGTATTCTGCGTGTGATCACCAGTAGGCTGTTCGGACTTTCCGCCGAGAGCTCTGGCGGCCGTTTCTATAACTATTCGTCCCTCGTGAATAGGTTTAGAGGTTAGGTTAACTGTTTTTTGGGGCTAGAAACTACTGGGTTATTACGCCCTAAATAATGTTTTAGGTTTAGAGGTTTCTTACTACTACAGTTGTTATTAGGCAGATTTCTCTATTGTAAAACTTCACGTGGGAAATCTGCTTAATTTACGCAGCCCCTGCGTGACGGACTTTTATTACATAGTCAACTTAAAGAAAACCAGTAATGCACCATTGGTTCCCCTCACAGGTCTCCCAATTTAACATCTGATTAACTTGTAAATAACAGGCTCACTATTTTATAAGCTCATAAAATATTGAAAGAAATGAATAAAATAAGGAACATACCTTATTGAAAATGTCATCATCCTTTATTTTATTTAAAAAAAAATAAAATTCAGTCTGTAAAATAATCTAACTGTAGGCTTGAGTTTTACTTATTGGACCGTGGAAGAATTGAACTTTAATTTTGGAGGAGCTTTCTCAACTTTGATTGGCTATATTTTATGAATGAGTTTTAGAAGACTTGCAGCTAATTAGATATTAATTGCACTCTTCAGAGATCATTCTGTTTTTCCATTTTGTGTGAAAGTAATAATGTTTAACGCCCATTTAACTGTCAGATAAAAAAAAAAAGAATAAAAATAAACTTGTTCTGATATGTCATCATCTATGGATGAGAGCAATTTCATGACACTGATGGAAGATATTGGTTATCGGCTTCCACGAAAACAAATACTTACTTTTAAGATCTATTTTTTTTTAGCAGGCTTTATTCTAAAATTTAGATCCCAGCATTGAAATAAAAAGGTCCTTCACGCAGGGGCTGCGTAAACTAAGCAGATTCCCTATTTGAAGTTTAACAATAGAGAAATCTGCATACTGGTAACACAACAGCACCATAAGTAAATACAAACGGTAATGAGAAATCTTTCAGCTAATTTTAATAAACTCCCAACTGTAACGGCTTCTGAATTTTAAGAATATTTTATATTTTAATAAATCTAATTTTAGTAGTCAAATAACTAAAGAAGTGGGGGGGCTGATGAACAGACCGTATTTGCATAAATCTGACAAAGCAACGAAGGTTAGAAAGGCCAGGTTAGGTTAGAAGCTTCCGCCAGAGCGGCCGAACTATCCCGAACATCACCCGACCATAGACTTCATAAAAAGGCAAATATCTCGGTTAATATTCAAGATAGAGAATAAATGTACATAACAATATTTATAGTAGATTTAATTTGCAATACGATTGGTTCTATAAAATTTTTCGATTCAATTCATAATAACGGAGATATTTCGAATTTTCGAACCCCCCCTCTAAACCCCCCCTCCCTCTGGTACGATTTCAGCCATTAACGAACTTGATCTGTCTTTTTACATAAAACGGTTAAATATCGAGTTTCGTAACGATCAAACAAAAATTGTGACCGTTGTAGAGCGTTAACAGACAAATATATATATATATATATATATATATATATATATATATATATATATATATATAATTTTGAACGGAGTTCATTTTTGTCATCTCCTGGGTAGGTTCAATGGACATTTGAAGAAATTTTTCGAAACTCGAATCATGAGTACGACCTCAATAGCTGAATTCCCTCAGGGGAAATCTGCTAAAAGGTTCTTGTTTTAATTCTCTGTCTGACTTGTCCAGCGTCACTTTCTCATACTTTCATTTTAGGATATGAGAAAGAATCAGATATTAAAGAAATATTTTCCATAATATAAAAGTACAAAAAAAGGTAAGCACATGATGGAGTAAATATGTATATCATCCTAATAATGCAAATCACCATCGCTATGGGGTACAAAACTAAATAAATAAAATATAAAAAAAAATAATATAAATGTACTAGTATATAGGAATAACATAATTTTTTTTATTAAAACCATTTTAAATTATTGTCCTTATTACTAATCTAATGTTTATTTATGTTTGTTTCGTTAATATTTATTTATGTCTTATGTTTATTAATTGTCTTTATTACTAGCATTTAATGATTATTTGTTGTATTTAATTTTTTATTTGTTATTTCAGTTTTTGTTATTTTTCTATAATTTTGTTTTCATTTTACATTGTGAAACTTTGAGCCAAATCGCCAAGATGCGGGTGCTCCTGTATAAATAAATAAATAAATCATTTATATTATTTATTAACGCCAGTTCTTACTACCGTGGCTAATTGGAACGAGTTATCTACACATTACCACCTTTTTCTAAGAATTATATTTAATGATTTCGTCACTAAATAAATTCCTATTGCCCAGCCAGTAATCGAACTCCCTTCTCTAGGTTTTCCACCTGAGATTAATGGCAACTCTTTAACTCACATTACTAACCTGAGCCCGCTCATTTTTATTTTGTGGTCTTGAGGCAGAGGTATAAATTGACAATTCCAGTGACGTCTCAGTGAGTTTCCAAGCCACTGAAAATATGTCATTTTTGGATCATTATGATTATGAATCATCTCCTAGGTCCATTTACGGTAATCGGAAAAACGTTACATTTTGTACACTCGAAGACAGGAGTGTGAATATATCTAATAAAGTGCCTACATAAAAAAAGTTTTTATGATATAATTCCAGATTAACATAAATTGTAAATTATAACATTAAGTGTGGAACCTAAATAGAACCGGCAGAATTGTAGAAAGCATCTATAATTGACCAAGGGTTAAAATTATCTTTGACCGAAATACGAAAAATCAAATATTCAAGAAGAAAAAAAGCTTAGGATAAATGATGGTTGTTTCTATAAATCTTCTGTTTCCAGTACTCACTTACATATAAATAAAGAATATGTGCTCTGATGAGATCACAAGTGTGTTATATCAACATGTGGCAAATTTGCTTAGTTTACTCAGCACCTGCGTGACGGACTTTTCTAATTTGGTAATAATGAAGAAAATTAATTGTGTAAGTTACACACAAAGAAGAAATCAAGAAAAAAATGAACCATCTAATTGAAATACCTAAATGACCTAAAGTAGTAAAATCAAGCTAAATCCATTATTTTGCAAACACGGTAATATTATAACATCAGTAAGCTCCTCATGATTAAGTTAAGATCAACAAGAAAAGAATCTGATGTGGACTTAGTTGTACTTCTATTAAATTAAATATACATCATTTTTTGTTGTAGTTCATTTAAAATCATTTAATTTGAAAGTGACATACTATATCTGCATCTGATCACAATACGTCATAGAACTTAATTTATTGATCTTTTTATGGATAAAAAGGGCCTATATTTTTCAGCAGATTTCCCTCAAGGGAAGTCAGTCGTTTTATGTAAAAAGAGAGATTAAGTTAGTTTATAGGCGTTTAGAGATAGCGATTTTCGAAAATTCGAAATACCTCCGTTACAGTACATCCGATCGAAAAACTGTATAGAACCCATTTTATTGCAAACTAAATTTTATATAAATATTGTTTTATATTAAATTTAATTATTATTATAATTAATATATATAACAATATATATTGTTTTATATTAAATTAAAATTTATATTAAATTATATTAAATATATATATATATATATATATATATATATATATATATATTTAATCTCTACCTTGAAAATTAACCAAGATATTTGCATTTTTCAGTTTTCAGCCTTCAGCAAACCCTTACTTCTGCTCATGTTACATAAACAATACTCTGTTATATAATAAACCACATTATTCAAAGCTTAAATGCCAAATATTGTTTTCAAGAGACCTTAATATACGGGATGGATACATATATGTTCTGTGATGTTATTTATTGTTAAACTTCATGAGGGAAATCTACTTATTCTACGCAGCATCTGCGGAACTAACTTTTTAAATTTCTAATAGGTTGGGAGACGTTTACCATTTTTTTGATGTCTTTGAACCCCCCCCCCTCCTTACAGACATCGAACAGAAAATAGTAATTATGAATTCCTGGATTGACAAAGCAGATAATTCCGTTGAAATCTGAAACTGAAGTTTTTCGAGATTACAAATTTTTCTTTAGTTTGTGGAGTGACTCAAAATGATTTCGAAAAGGGGGGGGGTTGTTTGATTTACACTTTTTTTTATAAGTGAGTAAATTGTTAACTAAAATTAATTAATGTACTGCTCAGCAAAAACAAATCCTTATGGTGAGTTATTGGGAAGACTGTTGGAGAGGTAACATCCAATGATAATGGATTGTCATTATTTGATAAGGTGTTACAGCTGATTAATGTGTAACTAACCACTGGAAAATGTCCTGAGGCTGCAAAGACTCTAAGCTGAGAAGGACATTGACGAGCCAGCCTGAAGGAGTTGTATTGGACAAGTTGTGATTGCTGTCAGAACAAACAGCCCCAACTCCAGGCAAGTTAGTATTCATTCCTAACTCCTTTATATTCTAACAGGCCCTCCAGATCGAATACACCCCCACCCCTCTCACAATCCTTCATACCAGCCCTCTCTAACTTTTCCACCCCTTTAATTACAAGTAATTTGAAACTTAATTGCTTTGCAAGAGTATTAACTTTTAAGTTTCAGGAATCCGAATTATGTACTGCATATCTGCCGGATGAATTAATTAATTATGGATTAGCCTATACATTTCTTAACTGGTAGAAGTATGCAAAACA
The DNA here is from genome assembly GCA_019009955.1 of Riptortus pedestris. Lineage (NCBI taxonomy): Eukaryota > Metazoa > Arthropoda > Insecta > Hemiptera > Alydidae > Riptortus > Riptortus pedestris. The sequence continues at coordinate 84,685,776 of CM032230.1, read as the reverse complement.
TTTTCCTCGTGTACGTATATTACAACCTGATTATTTTGCCCCGATATTATTAGTGTAAACTGTCTACGTAAAGCATTCTTTAGTGTCCGTCACGCAGGACTGCGTAAACTAAGCAGATTTCCCACGTTAAGTTATACAGTAGAGAAATCTCCATACGAGAACCGAACAGTTAAGAACGGCCGAACTAGCTTTTGGCGGAAACTCACTCATCCGTTATCGGCCCACATTAAATAAAATTGCAAATATCCCGGTTAATATTCAAGATAGAGAATAAATGTATAGAACAATATTTATAGTAAATTTAATTTGCAATAATTATATATATATATATATATATATATATATATATATATATATATATAATTTTGAACGGACCTCATTTTCATCATCTTGGTAGGATCCATGGACATTTAAAGAAAGTTTTCGAAAATAGCGTCATGAGTATAACCTCAACAACTTATTTCCCTTAAGGGAAATTTGCTAAAGTCTACTATACAATACATACATGTTATCTAAATAATCACATATTAGATACCATTTGTTTCGATGACAAAAGTAAACAGTTGAATATTATTATCTAATATTATAATATTAGAGCATGGTAATATTATTTCGAAGTTCAAAAGCTAATAAATTCAGCCATTTATTTTGAATAGTAGTCACATAGTTGAGTGAATATTAACAAACAATGAAATTTACCTTCACTGCCGAAGTTTGCGTTTATAATGCAGGATCCTACTGAGTGGAGAAATTTCGTAAATTAAACTGAAAAATAATTAATTTTTTTGGAATTAAACTGAGAAACAATTAAGCAAATACTGAATTAGAATTTATGCCAAATCTAAGAACAGCCATATTTATCTGTGTTTACTCCTATTTATAAATATAAGGTTGTTCGGGCAACGTAACTATTAGATCATTAGAAAACAACCATCAGTTATTAAAAATTACCACTATACATGAAAAGTCCGTTACGCAGGAGCTGCGAAACCTGAGCCGATTTCTCACGCAGTGGAAAAGCACACTATTGATCTCTGCTCATCATATGTTTCTATGCTTAACTAAACGTCCGATGCGAAAACGTAAGTGTTTACTGAAGGCTGAAATCAACAAAGTAGGAATAACTCGCTTTATATATGAATTACGAATAAATGTGTAACACAACTATTGTACAGCATTAATAGCTTAGCAGGATCAGTTCTATATCATTTTTCGATAAGATACCAATTTTTGTTTCCCATTTAGGTTTTGTGTTCCACTTCTGGTTTTGTGTTCCATTTTTGTGTTTCCATTTTGTTTTTGTGTTCCATTTTTGGTTTTTGTTTTCCATGTGGTTTTCCTTTTCCATTTCAGTGTTTTGTTTTTCCATTTGGTTTTTGTGTTCCATTTCTGGTTTTTCTTTTCTATTTCAGTGTTTTGTTTTTCCATTTGGTTTTTGCGTTCCATTTCTGGTTTTTCTTTTCCATTTTGTTTTTCTTTTCCATTTCAGTGTTTTGTTTTTCCATTTGGTTTTTGTGTTCCATTCCTGTTTTTCGTTTCAGTTCTGTTGTCTGTCCCAAATTTGTTTTCTATTTCTGTTTTATGTTGCTTTTCTATTTTTCGTGTTACATTTCTATTATGTTGTTATATGTTCGTCTCTCTCTCTCTCTCTCTCTCTCTATATATATATATATATATATATATATATATATATATATATATATATATCCAGGGGGAAGTTAAATTTAAAACGTTGTAGTGGAATATAATTGACTGACGACCAATTATGAAATGGCGAAATGGCTGAATCAAGAACTAAATTTTTAAAAAATCTATCGTCGTAGCCGCGTTGACTAAACATATTTCCCATGTGCGTCACGCACGTTCATTTATCTCGAAAAGTGAAAGTTCAATTAGACCAATATTTGATATTTAAATAAAGAAATTCATTATATAACAGGTTATTGTTAATATGACATAAGTAGGTGTGGGGGTGGGAGGTTTACTAGACTCGAAATAGAAATATATATGATTTTGAACTGATATGATTTTCGTCATTTCCTGAAGGACGGATCGATGGACATTTGAAGTCATTTTTCGAAAATCGCGTCACGAGTACGACGACCTCGATATCCGATTACCCTTAAGGGAAAACTGCTAAAATAAACAATTGTTCAGAAATAAAATTATATATAAATAGCTAAGGTACCCGGGTTCGCTCGAGAATCATTGGAGTCTTAACATGATGGTATTTTTTATTCGACAAGGCTACAATGTGTACAACTGCACCCGTATGAGTCAGGTAGGGAACTTATAGAATAGAAATTTTAGTTTTGAAGAATAATTGAAAATTAGTTCCTAATCAATCTCTGTCCACTGTTTGGATTCATCATGATTATTATTGTTATTTATTAACGTCCACTTTTTGCAACTTAGGCTAATTGGGAAGAGTTATCTACAGGTTACCACCCTTTTCTAGCCAGGGTGGCACTTAGGATGTAATTTAATGAATTCCGTCACTAAATAATTTCCTTTTCCCAGGCGACAATCGAACTCGCCACTCTAGGTTTACCATGTGAGATAAAGGTCAACACTTTAACTCACATGGCTAGCCTGAGCACCGATTCATCATCAGTAATCATGGATAGCGATCATTATAATTAAATTCAAGTAAATTAAAAGTACATATTTCCCGTCAAAAACCAATCCGAGCAGAACATGATATGCATAATAGTAAATGCGAGTAGATAAGAAATACATTTCACAGGAAATTCGTTAATACAATTAACTGTGTAAGAAGTAGTTACAACTTCCGCTTCCGCTTGAGTTTTATCAATATTGCATTACTTAAATACCTATAGTCATCAGGCTTCCCTTATAACCACATTCCCGTACCAATCTTAACTTTTAATATAGCTTATAATCATGGAAGAATTAAAGCTAATTCACATATAGAGTTTTGTTAAACTCGGTTCAATCGTTAGTACCCAATAACACTGATGGCTCCCGCTTTAGTGTTTAGTGTATATCTCGTTTATACTTTGTTATATGACAAAAGTAAATATGACAAAAGTTACTCTAAATTACAAAATAAACAACTTGTGCCAATTGCATATTGGCAGAAAAACCAATAGGAAACGAAATACCACTATTTATAATTTCAGGCCTCCCTTGTGACCCCCACTCCTGCTGGTCGCTAGAAATTTTGGTACAGCTTGTTATCATGGAAGAGTTACTGCTAGTACACATACCGAGTTTGTTTTAGTTCGGTTGAGTCTTTTGTGCCGAATAAAATTGTTCACTTCCGCTATTTAAACCTATAGCGGAGATCTCGTTTATAGTTAGGTATGCGAAAAAAGTGTATACAACAAAAGTTACTCTAAATAACAAAATAAACAACTTTTGTCACGTGTATGTTTGTCGAAAAACTAATAGAAAACGAAATAACGCTATTTTTAATTTCAGGCCTCCCTCATAACCCCCACACTCCTATTCGTCTCAGAGAATATTAATACAGCCTAAAGTCTAAGTTGGGTTAGTAGTAATATGCATACCTAATTTCATAAATTTCGGTTCATCCGTTTATTCGTGAAAAGTTAAGAAACAAACAAACATCAAAAGAAACAAAATGCAGTTGTGGTGCCTATGACATGAGAAACGAAAAGTTATCCTGAAATTTTGCGATAAAAATCAATGTACAGACAAAGGTTACAATTATATATATATATATATATATATATATATATATATATATATATATATATATATTTATATATATATAATTACCTGAAGAAGACAAATAAATTTTACTTCCTACAATACAGGTAGGGAAAGGAAACGCCATCTAGTGTTTGATGAAGATTAGTAGACGTGATTTGCGTCAGTATTGACAAGGAGAATTAACGTCATTCTCATTAGTGGTTAGCCCTGCTATTATATAGGATACAGCTTGTCAAACAAATTATTATCAATATCCTGTGATATTGATAGAAACGGGATGATTGCCTCCTTATCATTATATTGTGCGGCATTTATAGGAAGCTGCTATTCTACAAACATCTATCCCCATTACTCAAGTTCCTAGAATACTTGATACTGGCAAACATTCATGAGAATTGGCTACACACAATACTTGAAAGCAGCGGTATATTTTAGCAGATTTCCCATAATGGAAATCAACTATTTAGGTTGCACTCATGAGGCGATTTTCGAAAGATTTCTTCTTGAAATTTCCATCGATCCTATTCCCCCCTCTAACCCCCCCCTTTCCATGGTCTGATTTCAGCAGTTAACGAACTTGATCTTTTTACAAAAACGTTTAATCATCTAGTTGGGTGACAATAAAAAAAAATTACGACAGTTGGAGTGTTATTTAAATAAAGTTAAGGCATTAAGCAATGTTATTAACAATTTATTTTTCTAAATTTGTATAGAAATAACCCCCTGAAATGTATTGCTGTAATTTGAAACCAGTAGGGGATAAAATGAATGACAATCTGAAGAAATACTATTTTCTATTTACAAAAACAACAAACACAAAAACCTCTTTTAATAAGACACATTGAAAACACAAATGATTTTAATATTCTAAACACACCTCTATACACCGAAAGACATCTAATTACACCACCCTGGAGAGTGAGGAATATACAAATTAATCTAAGTTTAACAAAGTACAAGAAATGCGAACCACATTCATCTCAATTTTATAAAAATATTTTTAATTCAGTCGTTAGTAAAAATAAAAATTTGTTATTTGTCTACACAGACGGATCAAAAATTGACACAGGGACCGGTGCAGCAGCAGCTGTTGGTAATGCAGGGTATAAAGTAAGACTGAATTATAAAGCCTTCGTATATTCAGCCGAACTTGAGGCTATAATTCTTGCTCTATCAAAGCAATCACCCACCACCAAAATACAGCTGTGTACCGACTCTCTTAGTTCTTTACTCTCCATAGGAAATCTTTACAATTCACACCCACTTATTACACAAATCTACAGATGCCTGCACAGTCTACACAATTATAAAACAACATTTTATAATTTTACACAGACCCAAAACAAAGTACTGACATCGACATACAAGCTAAATTAGCAGCTAAGAAAAGAACTGTGGACATTGATAGGCTGACTGCACAAGACATGAAACGTGTAATTAAAACACAAGTACTCATCGACTGGACAACCGACTAGCTACAAACTGACAACAAATCCTAGACACCCCAAATAAAGGAAAATCTCTGGAAAATCTTTCCAGAAGAGATCAAATGGTATTGACTAGGCTTAGAATCAGACGTTCACTACTTACACATTCATAGCTCATAAACCGAAAAGATCGACATGCACTCACTGTAACGCAATACTAACTGACCATTTTACATCCCCTGACTGACTGCAGACTACGTGAACATCTCAACTTACCGAACAACTCATACGAAATTTTAAGAGAAGGTTGCCAACATTTTATTGTATTAATATACATTCTTAAATCACTTGAAGAAAATTGACATTTTCACCAAACTTTAAACCATATTTATCCACTCATCTCTCCACGTATTTATCTCAAATAGTGAAATAGTACTGTGCACAGATTCATTAAGTTCACTACATACACTCAACAACATATACTCGACAAATCCTTTGGCTATCAAAATTTTTGAACAATTTCACCGATTAAACTCTAGCAACTCACACATTAGTCTTTTATGGTTACCTGGACATACAGACATTAAGGAAAGTACAGACATCGACAGATTAGCAAAGTGTACTGTAAACAAACCGGATATAGACATAAACTGCACAGACCACCAAAACGTATTAGCCGAATGCATTAAGGCACTACAACAGCAGTATCAGCAATCTTGGGATAACACAAACGACAATAAACTAAGACAAATAAAACAAACAGTTAAGGAATGGCCATCAAGTAACAGGAGCACACGAAGAGAGGAAGTTGTGCTGACCAGACTACGCATTGGCCATTCCTTGCTGACCCACGGACACTTAATGACAAACAAGGACACACCGACTTGTAGACATTGTAACGAAACATTAACTGTACATCACATATTGACTAACTGTCGACTAAGAGACAATTTAGATATTCCACATGACTTACAGGAACTTTTGACCGATAACAGTAATTACCTAGACTCAATCATTAAACACCTAAAAGACATTAATATATACAACACACTATAATCTACAATTTCCACACACACACTACTCCTTACTTCTTTCTTACATTAGCAGGGTGTATAAACATTAATTTTATTTATTATTATTTTAATATATTATTTTATTTTTTAGTTTCCCTTTCCCTTCCTTTTTTTTTTATTTATTCATTTTTTTTTTTTTGGTTTTCTCTTTTTTTTTTTTTAATTTACTTATTTCTTTGCTTTTCTCTTTTCCTTATTTTATTATTATTATTTTTATTTATTCCTCCCCCCCCAGTCAATCTTATATTTTCATTTATTTAATTTTCACCATCTTGATGTTTCCATACAATACTATTTGATTCTTATAAAAATGGTATTCCAATGAACCCATCAAAAACCACCTTTGTTCATTCCTTTTACGTTTCCCTCTATTTTTTTTTTGCTATTCTTTTTTTTGCGTGCACGATTTAATTATGAGTAAATCGCCGGTGTTGCGGAACTCATTTAAATAAATAAATAAATAAATATCTCAAATTATGCCACTAATATGTATTTGTGTTTTTTGCGAACAAGGCTGTATAATACATTTTTAAACTTGTGCGTTAGACTTTCATCATCCTCAAGCCAGGATTTGTCGCAAAAATTATAGTTTTATTTTAACGGTTCCTAAGTTTTATTTTATACCTTAGTTTTATATATAGCTTTATATATAGTTTTATATTTTATACTGTCAATAATTTTGAAAACATTTTTCTTTATTTTAACATTTTAATTTAAGGAATTGAAAATAAATGATACTGAGCGACATCGCCTAGTTGTGGAGCTCACAAAATAAATAAATGATCTTATGGCACAAAAAATGTTCTTAAATAATAAATGGTCAGTATATAAATCTACGGTATATATGTATATATATTTATTTAGTGACCATTTATTATTTAAGAACGTTTTTTGACCCATAAGATCAGAAAATAAAAGTATTTCTTCAGATTCTCATTCATTTTATCCACTACGCGTTTCAAATGACACCACTCTTTCTCAAGGGGTTATTTCTATAAAAATTCAGAATATATGTATAGAGACAGATGAAAAGGTATATAAAATTTGGAAAGGAATTCATTTTCGTCATCTCTAGGTAGGATAAATGGACATTTGAGGAAATATGTCGAAAATCGCGTTCGGAGTACGTCCTCAATAGCTGATTTCCCTTGAGGGAAATCTACTAATATAAACCCAGATATATTTCAATGATGAAGATGGAGGAAAAACGTATTTTAGATCTCTACGTTTAAATACAGTTCTCATGGGCCAAAACGCCAGGAAACAGCAAATTAATCTGGAGGATATTAGATAAGTCGTGCATATTGCGAGGAGACTTGCCTACATTGTTTCGAACAAGAGTTTGTGGAAGTCGTGAGGAGCATATACTGAGGGAGGGGAAATGTAAGCCTTTTGACCTCCAAGAGTTGGAAAGCAGGAGTTGGAGACTGCCTGTTAGACCGGGCCCCTACTATGGCGGAAGTCAATTTCACAACTGTTTGGAACAACTTCCCTCAAATAACATTTGTAATACCTTCCAACTGGTTAAACGCCATACTAACCCCATTATTAATATTCTCCTTCTCTTGAGTCAACTTATAAAAGTGAATTGGATAAACAAAGTATATCAATTGAATACCTAATCACTGATAAGTTATGTGTTGATATTGCAGCACTCAGAATTAGAGTTGTTAAGTCACTGTAAACTTTACTTACTTAAGAACTTCTAAATCTGATTGATTCAATTATTAAGCAAATAATTTGATAAAGCACACGTTGTTGGAATTGATGAGGAACCGTACAGAATCAACATTGGGTGTCAAGGAAGGGGTATTGGAATATCTCAAATATGAAATTCATGGATTCGCACGTAATCACGTCGATTGTTGCCGCCTGTGCACTTGTAGAGGAACTTCACAAAACAGCTAATCTAGCCACTGTAAAAATACCTATGGGTCATTATGAATATTAATGTGGTAATGATGACAATTCTTTATGCAATATTAGATCCTTTTTAATAAACCTGGGACTTCAAGAATACGAAAATAAATCTATGAAGGATCAGGTGAGACGTAATAAAATAAAAAATTAACATCTAGGGTGCTTAAACACTAGGGGTTAAATTCCTTAAAACAAAAATAAAACAATATTTTAATTTAAAATGGTCATAAATTTTTGAATAAATTTCAAAATTATGATAATGTAAAAAGTATGATATGATACCATATATATATATATATATATATATATATATATATATATATATATATATATATATATATATATGATACCAGTTCTACGAGCGTTAAAAATAATATCGATTTTATCCATTAATGTTTGAGTTTGTGTTCGAAAATCGAGATTCTCATCTGTATGATTTTTTTTTCTCCATTTACGGTTGAACAAAATTATCGATACTTATTGGGTCAGCTGAGATTACTGTGCCTTCTGGAATACAGGCAACAGTGACTTTCTCACCAAGCCCATATGATTGGCAAATATAATATTTAAGTTTATGTGTATGAAATACAATATATAGCCAGAAGGAACAACGACTCTTAACTCAGTTTTGAATTCATTCCATCATTTCTGCACAGTCGTTTTCTTTTTTCTAATGATCCAGCACTTTTTCAGTTCACATTTTCTATTCCTGTGTGAAAGTGTAGCCATACTGGGTCAAAAAATAAAAAAACTTCATATTTTCTATAACGCATCTTATTTATTTATATCTCTAACGCATTTCAAATATTGTTTCTTCTAATCAAGGAGTTCCTTTTTCTATAAAATTAAAATGTCAAATATTTGTTAATTTTGAAAACTCTATTTACAATACGTTTCGTATTATTATTCGCTTCCTTTTATGAGTAATAGCACCACCTTTCTGCTCGCTAAAGCATCAATGTCAAATCCATCTTTCAAAAGTTACATTCTAAATTTGATTAACACCACATATATATTGGTTGCAAAACAATAGGTCGAAGTAAATTTAAATATTGGACTTGACAATGGTCAATATAAATTTATACTAATAATTCAAAACCAATATATAAGTGTTTTATGTAAAAATAAAGATCCAGTTCGTCAACGGCTGAGGTTTAACGGTGGAGTGGGTGGAGGGTTACAGCAAGGAATTTCGAAAATTCGAAATATTTCCGTTATTATAAGTTAGGTTGAAAACTTCTTTAGAACCAATCTTATTCCAAATTTAATAGTCTGTCATAGTTTTTATAAACGTATTTGTTTAATTAATATTAACCAAGATATATGCATTTTTTAGTTTTGAGCCTTCACCAAACCCCCACTCTTACTCATGTCATATGCAAAACAAATAAGCTGTCATTTCATGAATCACTCACTGGAAGCTTAAATACCAAATGTTGTTTATGATTAAGGTTTGTTGTTTACGACAAAGGTTACTGAACAAAACAGCATTCGTTTGGAATCATTTAGATTAAAAGAACATCACAAGAATAAAAACAAAATATTGATCAGGCTTGAAGGAGAATATCCAATTTCAATTAAGTAATTTCATTTAATACTCGATGCGTTTCAGCGGACCAACGCAGAACCAATTAATTCTGAAAACTGAATGCAATAAAATTCTAGGAGTCCCAGTGCTCAAGGTTCAATGTTAAAAAAGTGTTTAAAGACTAACGCTTTCGTACACACGACTTACCTGAGCCTCATTATAGTATTCAAAAATATATTACCATATATATTTATTCATAAGAAAAGTTGAGTATTAAAATCAATCAAAATATTAGTATTTGTAAAATAAAAGTAAAACTTTCAATTCGATAAATAGATTATAAGACCAAAATCTTTATTTATTTTTTTTTTCAGTTCATCAGTAAATAATTTCCTATCGAACCCTCGTCTCCAGGTGTCCAAGTGTATTAAGATTAAGCTTTACCTCGCATAGACTGAACTCTAAATCATAATTATATAAATGCCTAATCCAATTTTAAATAATTATGTAAGTATTATTTCTAAAAATTAGTATCCAATTTTAGAAATAATACTTACATAATTATTTAAAATTGGATTATAAAAAAAGTTTTCCCATTTAGAGTATTTTCTTACTCATTTTTTTTTATCTAAGGTGAACATTCATTCTGAAAAATTGGATTTTCACTAATGACTTTAAGAAAACCTTGATCTTGATATCCTGCCAAACATGAAACATTGGCCCGATGTTACAGCTACCATTTGAAAGGCCTTGGAAAACAGCCAAATACTCGATAGGGGACCCTCTCTCTCTCTCTCTCTCCAACCACAAAAAATGAGAACGAAACAATAAATCTACCGTGAGTGTAATCAAACCCACACTCTACGGATTTTTTATGGAAAGTTATTGAAAATGTGAACTCAAAACTCACTCCATACTCATTGAGCATTTGATGTGGAACACAAAAGTTTAAAGGCACTTCTTAAAAATCGTTTTAAAGAGACAGGAATGAATAATAGTTTTTTTTCCCCACAACCAAAAACCGGCTCACTACTTGAGTAACTGCTCTTTCGAAATTGTCATACTTGGAATTGTTTACCACGTCTTGTATTTTAAATATTATACATTTTAAGTGAAAAACAATAGTTTTTGCAACCATTTTGTGCAGAATTGAAGCAAGACTTTACTATCTACTTTACAGATTCAATAAAGAAAGAAGCTCGATAAACACATGATATTATTTGAGAGTGTGGCTAAATTATTTTTATTATTATTTATCAACGTTCACTTTTTGCTACTATGGCTAATTGAGACAGGTCGTCTACAGGCTAAACCCCTTTTCTAGCCAGGGTGGGACTAAGGTTTTTATTTAATGAGTTTGTCACTAAATAAATTTCTATTGCTCAGATGGGAATCGAACTGGCCATTCGAGGTTTCCCATGTGTTATTAAAAGGAACGCTTTAACTCACGTGGCTAATCTGAGCCCCAGTGGTTCAATTAATAATGGTTCTCCTTTACTTACTTACTTAAAATTCAATCACATCTATTTAAATAAATGTGGTCCCTTCTTATTTCAATCTGGGATAAGGAGTGCTCCACCTCCCAATCTATCGAAATTAGACCAAAATTGGAAAGGAACTCACAGGCCATTTCTCCTTGTAAGTAATTCAGAACATATGATTTTCACTGTAAAGGTAGATTTGTTCCTAGGATTTCTTCCCTTCTAAAATCCACTTCAATGAGCATTCAATCTTAATATACTCCTTCAGTTAAAATGTTTAGGAAGATTTGTCAATGAATAGCTTTCTTCTAATTTATTTTAATATAATCTGACATTTTAAAAATTCTGGCAAATCTCAATTTTAAAGTACATAATTAATGTCTTACCTATATTCTCATTAAATTTGAAAATTTACAAATGTTATTTTATTATGTCCTATTAAAACAGATTAGATATTCTATCCAACAATACAATACTGAATTATAAAATAGAATGTACTCATAGATTAGAAATGCTTATTTTAGTGAATAGTTGCTTATTAGTTTCAGTATTTAATTCTAAGCTTTTTATGGGTCATCTTTTCGTTTGTGGCGAAATTTTGGATAAAGTGTATTTTTAAACAAAAGTACTTTCTGGCCGATATCCACAAATAACATATACTCTATTGATCGTTGATGGTCGTAACAAATAGAATGTTCTCCACCATAATAACCCTTCCTGATGAGTATTATATTTAACAAGTTACACCAATCAGTAGTAAGTCGAGACCTAATACAAAGAAGCTAAATAAGAGATGATAATTAGCCTAAATATCAAAAACAATTAATCGTCATTGTTATTAACATAAAATAGTCATTTACTGCAAATGTCTGTCATTTCACTCATTAGACTCTCAGTGTGGGCTTAGTTAATTTATGTTATGTCAACGATATGCCACAATAGCGGCCATAATTTGGGTTTAAGCTACATTCAAAACTAAAGGTCGAGTATATATGTTTTTTTTTTTTTAAATTTTAGCCCTAATGTATTCCTCATACATTTAATTTAACATTAATAGTATATTGCAAAACGTTATTAAGCACTGCGCATTATTTTCATCAGACCTTCGTCACGTGAGATACATGGATAAACTTGAGATGAGGCGTCATTTATGAACATTCTATTTGGTTGAGACCTAAATTTGTATGTAAAAAAAAACCATGTTATTTAATGTCTGAAATCGGACAAGGAGGAGTGCGGATTTAGAGAAAAGGTTAATTACAAAATCATGTACATGCTCCTTGTTATTGGTCACTTGTTGATAAACTGCTATATCATAAGTACTGTTTTTTGCTCCTGAGCTAAAATGATCGTTAACTAAATAGCCAAGTTATTTGTATATTTTAAAATCCTACGCCCGCGATAGTCACCTAAAGAAATTGAATCAATAAATGTACTAACTTAAATCTACAATCCATAAAAAATGGTTTTACGACAGCCCGGTTGATTTACATTGGCTTTGATAAGTTTAACGGTGAGTTTAGAAATCTATTCATATATGCAGCAATATATTAGCTCATGAGCTCAGAAGCTGAATACACACTTTTACTTTTTGCATTCATTTTGTTGTAGTTTTCATATTAGATTATAAAACATATTTTGACTATATATGTTCCTTCCTGGTTAGTAACTGGTAAAAAGATAATTTCCTGAGCCATTGCAGCTGCGAAACATTATCTTTAAAGATGGAAGCTTATGAAATAATATAACAGTGCAGCAAGGCCATAAACTGTAACTAAGCTGGATGTTTCTGGAATGTACGACCACAAGAACATTAAAGGTTGATGAAGTGGCTTCCCTGAACCCGTGAAATACGTCCTGCCTTACCCATTCCTTCTTTTTTCTTGGGGCTCAGGATAGTTATGTGAGCCAAGGTGATGGCTGTAGCTCACATGGCAAGCTTAGAGCCACGGGTTGGATTCCCACCTGAGCAATAAGACTTTATTTTGTGGCAAGCTCGCTAAAAAAAAAAAAAAAAAAACAAAAAAACTCTTAGACCTTCTCTGGCTAGAAAAGGATGGGAACTTGTAAATATTCCGTACGTACCAGTCGTAGCAAAAATGAAGATATGTAGAATTTTTATTAGAAAATCAACTGTTAAAGTTGTACACATGGCGGAAATTTCACAAAAACATTTTTTCAAATGCCCATCGGTTCCACACTGCGGAACCCAACTAAGTTTCAAGACTTGTTATGATGGCTAAGTAGGAAGAGGGAAATTAAATTTATAGGGTATTGGTGCTAATGGTACCCTGAGACACAATTCCTGCCAGTAGGAAATCTAGTCCTTATGTGACAGACTTTTCTCTGTCAATTGTGTCCTACCTCTCAGATGTAATTTTTGCAAGTGAAATGCCTAAATTACAAGCTTGTCTCTAAATTAAATCAACGATTCTTAGTCCCCCTATCCCTGGCTAAAAAAATTGGTACCCGTAAATAACCCGCCTCATTAGGCTAAGTATCTTGAAGGGAATTGTAACAAATAACAACCAGCGATTCAACGCACTCGTTAAATCTGTTCCGAATACAGCACACGCAGACATTTGTCAGTTTATTCTAATGAAGGATTTATATAATACATTATTTATGGGATATTTGAAAAACGTTGTTCAACAACAGTTTTATATATCTTCTCTTACTGAACTCGTCGGAATGAAATAGATACCAATATCAGAAAAACCATATAGTTCAGAGATATCTTAAAGTTTTAATTCAAAAACTTACGAATCAAATATGTTACCCACCTCGACTCTCGTCTTTTAGCAGATTTCCCTTAAGGGAAATCAGCTATTGAGCTCGTACTCATGACCCGATTTTGGAAAAATTTCTTCCAATGTCCATCGATCCTACCCAGGAGAGGACGAAAATGAGGTCCGTTCAAAATTATATATATATATGTCTGTTAACGTTCTAGCGGTCACAATTTTTGTTTGATCGTTACCAAACTCGATATATAATCGTTTTAAGTAAAAAGACAGATGAAGTTCGTTCATGGCTGAAATCGGACCAGTGGGAGGGGGGGGGGAGGTTTAGTTTACAATTTTCAGCCTTCAGCACACACCCACTTCTGCTCATGATACAAAAAGAATACTCTGTTATGTATAAACCACATTATTCGAATCATAAATACCAGAAATTGTTTTCAAGAGACCTTTATTATACGAGATAAATGCAAATATGTTATCGTGACCCCACCCCCCCCCCCTTCTTAAGTTCTTGGACTAATAAAATTTGATTGATTGGGATAATAATTATTCTGATCCATTGTATATTACAGTACTAGATATAGTAAATAGTTTTCAATAAAATTAATATGTTATATTCTGATATATTTCCGTAATTGTTTTTCTTTCCCGTGAGAAGTTTGCACGCCTGTTTGTTTATGTTTCAGGTTTTTCCCGTCTGGAGGTTTCTTAATATCGTTTGTATTTATTCACTTGATGTCGACGGTGCTATTGTGTTACCAGTGTGTAGATTTATCTATTGTTAAACATCACGAGTGACGTCTGCTTAGTTAACGCAGGCCCTGCGTGACGGACCTTTTTGTGGGAAATAAAGTGACTTTCACATTCTAACCGTTGGCTAAAGTTTTATATTCTAAGGAATTAAATGTTTCAACAGGACCTTCGCTGAAATAGTGTTTCACCATCAAAGATGTCATTTTTTAAGAGGCTGACCAACTACAAAGCTCCACGATACAGACACTATTCAAAGGCTCTGACAAAGGCATAGAGAGTGGCAGCTATAAATTAAGACATATCGATTTAAAGGTTACTTGAGATTCAAGTTGTAGAGAAAAGGACTGAATAAATTATTCAAATGGATGTCCAGACTGTTCAGGTTGCCCCACGTACAAATTTCATTACTTTGAAGCTCTTTTCTACTTCTAATTACTCGGTAAATGTCTGAGAAATAAATTGACTGTATTCAAACGACAAAGGGATATATTTCTTTTTGTGTAGTTTCAGAAAGAAAAAAAAATATATTTCTCCTTATTAATATTGTTACGTTTATTGCAAAATCAGTAATAAACGTTGTTTATTAGAGTTCTTTTAGATTGCAAAATTAATGAAACACAGGCTTTATCACTGCACAATTTATTTATCAATGCACTACACACTTGGTTAATTATTCTTTACTACTACTCACAGTATGCACTGATAGCTTCATTGTTCTTCTTATTGTACAATCCAATAACTCATTCACGATCACTGTAGTCTACAAAAATACGGCACTGCACTGATATTCGTAAAGATAACGGCACTGCACTGTCCTTCACTTAAACACGACACTATACTGTTCTTTGCAGAATCACGGCAAAAGACTGTTCTTCATATAAAGCATTTTACCGCACTGCAACTATGACACACTGTTCACTGAAGGCTGCACTGTACGCACTGTTGATAACTTGAAAAGAGCTGAGAACAAACTGACTAAACTCGGGGCGGGCAGGGTCCCTTATATAGCTTGTCGGTAAACATCAAACAGAATGTCCAGAAGGGACTAGACGCGTTTCCTAGAACAGCCCCGGCCGTAGTAGACACTTCGGGCTCCAATAGTCTTCCATCGGTCGGCTCCGTTTATCTCCTTCGTACTTCTTAAATATGTGATAAACCCTGTTTAATTTTTCATGTACTTAAATTTCGCAACAATATTCACGGTTGTGAGTACAAGCATCTGTGAAATATTAGGTATGATTTAGAAATTTGTTTTCAGGAATATTCAGTCATTTGTTGACATTAAAATTTTGAACTTTGTGGCATTTTTTTTCTATTTAATAAGCATTAATGTTTAAGCACCATTGGTTTTTTGGTAATTTTGAGGTATATATTTATTTATTCAAAACCACTTGTCGACACTTCATACTTGACTAGGTTAAGGCCGGGAAAGTGTCAGTGCTCCACTCACTACTTATTATATTGCGGAGTTACCATGGTCATTCAGTTTCTTTTTTTATTTCGTTTTACAGTCGCATTATAATTGTCATTTATAAATTTTAGAAGTATTAATTAAAATAATAAAGTGATTTTATGTTTATAGTGATTTAATAATCGACTTTAATTATAAATTCATGAAGTGTTTTAAATAATAGTGATTTTATGTTTATAATGATTTAATAATCGACTTTAATTATAAATTCATGATGTGTTTTAAATAATAGTGATTTTATGTTTATAATGATTTAATAATCGACTTTAATTATATATTCATGATGTGTTTTAAATAATAGTGATTTCATGTTTATAATAATTTAATAATCGACTTTAATTATAAATTCATGATGTGTTTTAAATAATAGTGATTTTATGTTTATAATGATTTAATAATCGACTTTAATTATAAATTCATGAAGTGTTTTAAATAATAGTGATTTTATGTTTATAATGATTTAATAATCGACTTTAATTATAAATTCATGATGTGTTTTAAATAATAGTGATTTCATTTTTATAATAATTTAATAATCGACTTTAATTATAAATTCATGAAGTATTTTAAATAATAGTGATTTTATGTTTATAATGATTTAATAATGGACTTTAATTATAAATTCATGAAGTGTTTTAAATAATAGTGATTTTATGTTTATAATGATTTAATAATCGACTTTAATTATATATTCATGATGTGTTTTAAATAATAGTGATTTCATGTTTATAGTAATTTAATAATCGACTTTAATTATGAATTCATGAAGTGTTTTAAATTATAGTGATTTTATGTGTATAATGATTTAATAATCGGCTTTAATTATAAATTCATGATGTTTTTTAAATAATAGTGATTTTATGTTTATAATGATTTAATAATCCTCTTTAACTGAGTGGTCTTCCGTTAATTGATGAGTACCAATTTTTTTCCTAGTTACCAAGACAAAACTTATAACTGGAGGAATTATTTTATACATATTACATTTTTTTTTAATTTTCCTCGACTGTTGCCATCTATGTTTTGCTTGTATCCCGTACAGTATGAAAGACAAAACATTGCTATAGGTTAATTTCAAATGAAGCATTCTGAAAATTAATCATAGATATTAATAACCAATAAACTCCATTCGGGTAGCCTCAATTTATAATTCCAAAAAAAAAAAAATGATAACTGGAAGGTAATTTTAACTCAAACGAAAATCTAAGTTTGTTTTGAACTCAAGTTGCAATATTTATTCAGCCATATAAAAGATTAATTAAAAACTAACGAATGAAGAGATTGCTGAGGGTAAGATGAAGGAGAGTTCACTTCGCAGTTTCAAGCATCCTGCAAATATAATTCTGAGAGAAATCTCATTTCAGGGGAAATTTACGGTAAACAGTCACAAGCAGACTTATTTACAATGACCTTAGCCCTTTGTGGTGCTTCATTAATTTTTGCTCAGTTATGAGCATTTCAATTACACATTTGTAAATAACTCAGAGCTGAGGAGTGCTAGGTTGCTAATCTCGTGGAAGTAATTCGAATGCATAATGTGTATCTACTGTGCTACGTTTGCCTAATGAAGCCTTTCTAATCAGTAGTGGTATTGCACTATTTAGTTCTAGACAATTAAATAAAATTATGACTAACCAACATGTAAACTCAATTTATTTGGTAAATAATTCAAATTAGTCACGGACTCACTAAATAACATCCTAAGTCCCAACCTGGCTAGAAAAGTGTGGTACCTGTAGATAACCTGTCCCAATTAGCCATAGTAGCAAAAATTCCGTCACGTAGGGGCTGCGTAAACTAAGCATATTTCCCACGTGAAGTTTTACAATGGAGAAATCTACATGCCGGTAACAGAACACCATCCTGAATATGGGGGGGGGGAGGGATCAAAAGAACGTATTTGCATATATCTCACAATGTAAAAGGTTAGAAGACAAGAACAGAGTAAGGTTAGGTTACACTAGTAGCCGAACAGTTATCCGTTAATAGTCGCACCCACACTTAATAAAAATGCAAATATCTCGGTTAATATTCAAGATAGAGAATAAATGTATATAAGATTATTTATAGTAAATGTAATTTGCAAAAAGATTGGTGCTTTATAATTTTTCGATCTGACGTACAGTAACGAAGCTATTTCGAATTTTCAAAAATCCCCCTCCAAACCCCCTCTCCCACATGTCCGATTTCAACCGTTAAGAAACTTGATCTTTCTTTTTACATAAAACCCGAGTTTTAATTAAATACCGAGTTTGGTGACGATTAAACAAAAATTGCGACCGCTAGAGTGTCAACAGACTAATATATATGTATATATATATATATATATATATATATATATATAATTTTGAACGGACCTCATTTTCGTCATCTCCTGGGTAGGATCGATGGACATTTGAAGAAAATTTTCGAAAATTGCGACATGAGTACGACCCCATTAGCCGATTTCCCTTAAGGGAAATCTGCTACAAGTGGACGTAAATAAATAATAATAATAATTCAACAATACGTAAAAATACATTTAAAAACTATTACTCGTTTAATGAACACAATTTGGTTATTAGGTATATTAAGATAAATCTGGTTATTTCTTCATAGAAGAGTGAACTGAGAAAAACAATAGAATCAAAGATCTCATTTGGAAATTTCATAATTTTTGTAATCATTATAAATAAACAATTCACTTTTTTCGCACATTGGCAAAATTGTTAATTTTGACTTCTTGTCCTTCCATTCATTCCTCAATTACTAATAAAAGGATTCAATAAACTTTTATATTCGTGAGTCAACAATACAATAGGTGCAATACAAGACAAAACTATATTCCACCTTGAAGATCACTACAAAGTTAAAACTACAAATTACTTGGATAATATTCGAGCTAGAAAAAACATGCATTTAACAATAGTTGTGGAAAATTATTCCCATGAAATGATTTTCAACTGTAGTAACCAAAAATCATGTACTTTTTTTCTTCATATTCTGGACCCAATATTTTTATATATTTCTCAATATTTCATGACAAGGGTCACCAATAAAAAAAATACTTTTTTTTCACGCAAAGTTTATTCATACCACCCTACATGTTTCGTGGCTTACATGCCACCTCTTCAAGGCCACCCCTTTTTCTACAAATAATAACATTACTTTATTTGAAAAAATTAATTTAACAAAACCCAATGATAATTTTTTGCTAGATACTGTATTAATAATATAATATATATTTACACGATAATATATATACACTAGCTCAGATACCCGGCTTCGCTCGGGAATTCATTTGAGGCTGAATGTTGATGGTATTTTTTTGGCAAGGCTTTATTTTGCACAATATTTTGACATTTACCCGTCCCAGTGTTTAGGGTTAATACCCGCCGTTTCTGTGGATTTGTTAATAATAAAATTAATTTTTTATGTAAGACTTCACTGTCCTCCATATTGTCATATTTCCCGCTTCCTGTGCATTATGCATAGATTTGAATTATTAAGGACTAAATATTAACATCCATTTGAATTAATTTTTCCAGGTGAGGTACCTGGGAGTTCATATTGAAAAGAATTCTTGAGCAATTTTTTCTAAATAACAAAATAAACAACTTTTGTTATGTGCATATTTGCCGAAACTACAATAGGAAACGAAATATCACTATTATTATTTTCAGGCCTCCTTTATAACCCCCACTCCTGCCTGTCCCTAGAAATAGTATGGCTTTTTATAAGGAAGGCGTTAGTGCTAATACACAAACTGAGTGTTTTATTTAGTTCGGTTGAGTCTTTTGTGTCAAATAAAATTTTTCACTTCCGCTATAATTTTTAGCGTATATCTCGTTTATAATTCGGTATACGAAAAAAGTGTATATAACAAAAGTTACTCTAAATAGCAAAATAAACAACTTTTGTTATGTTCATATTTGCCGATAAACCAATAGGAAACGAAATATCGCTATTTTTAATTTCTGGCTTCCCTTAAAAACCCCACACCTGCCCGTCCCTACAAATCTTGTTATAGCATCTTAAAATGAAAGCGTTAGTGCTAATACACATACCGAGTTTTATTTATTTCGGTTGGGTCTTTTGTCCCAAATAATATTGTTGACTCCCGCTATAGTCATAAGCGTATAACTCATTTAAACTTCGGAATACGATGAAAGTGTTAATGACAAAAGTTACTCTAAATAACAAAATAAACAACTTTTTTTATGTGCATATTAGCGAAAAAACCAATAGAAAACGAAATATCACGACTTTTAATTTCAGGCCTCCCTTATAACCCCCACTCCTGTTCGTCTCAGAGAAAATTAATATACCCTATCTCTCAAGTTGGAACAAATCGGTTAAATAGTTTAGGAGTCCATCGCGGACAAACATCGTGACAGGAGATTTATATATATTACAGGAGATTTATATATATTAAGATATATTTACATGATAATATATGTAATATATATTTACATGATAATATATATAATATTTACATGATATTTTCATTAAATTTAATTACAGATTGCTACTAAAATTTCTTAAGTGCTCGTTTCCTCTTATGTTCGTTGCTCACTCACTAGTGTCGTTGATACTCAGATTCCCGAATTAGGTTACGAGAGCTGACTACAGATCGATTATTTACATGCCAGCCTTGAACTCAATTATTTTAAGACAAAATGTTATAGAATATATTCATAGAGGTATTTAATTTCTGGTTTTTCTTCCTATTTTTTTATTATGTGAACAGTTTCTTTTATTTTTCGTTTAGTATTATTTATTTCTTTATCAATTATAATTGATAAAGAAATAAATAATACTAAATTATAATTATCATATCAAAAAAAATGTTTTTTATTGGTGACCCTTGCCATGAAACTTTGAAAAACAAAAAAAGTCATGTAGTTTAGAACGTAAAATCTTGAAATGATGTCGTTACAGCGACAATATATATATATATATATATATATATATCTATATCTATATATATATATATATATAGATATATATATATATATATATATATATATATATATATATATATATATATATATATATATATATATATATACATATATATGTATATATCACAAAGTAAAAGTTCCATGAACACAATATTTACTGATTAAGCCTGTAATAAACCGTTTCTTGATATTTAAATTTTTTTTTCTCGTTTGAACCCCCTCTCCCATTGATCCGATTCCAGACGATTATGAACTCCATCTGTGTTTTGCATGAAACGCTTAAATATCAAGTTTGGTATTTACCAACAAAAGTTACAACTTATAGAGCGTTAAAAGGCATATAATAACATTGAGGATGATTGGGTATCGGATATAAAAGTTCTCAATCTTTCTGATAGATTAGTTTATTTTTTCTGCCAAAACTATTGGGCATCGTTGGTGCCCTTCTTCAGAGCTACAATGAAAGAAAACAACAAGTGTAAAGTCTTTGTGGAAAATAGTGAACCATAACAGAATTTGTTTTTTTAAAATAGTCATAAGTAACAAACGTCCGTCACGCAGGGGCTGCGTAAACTAAGCAGATTTCCCTTCATATGTTTACAATAGATAAATATACATATAAGTAACACCACCACAAATATTAAGTAAATAAATACAAACGGTAATGAGAAATCTTTCAGTTACAAGTTAATAACTCTACAAAGCGTCTAAATTGTAAACAAACAGGCCAGCCAACCTGAATCCTAGATGGAAAGAAAAACCATTTATGAAATATATCTGAATATAACAAATTAATGTTATTGAAAACTATTTGCTATACCTAATGCTGTAATTTGTAATGAACTAGAATAATTTTAATATCAATTGCTTAAATTCTAGTATCCAAGAACAAAAGAATGGGGGGGGGGGGCGATCAACAGAACGTGTGGTTCATGACATAAAAGGTTATTATTAATATAAGGTGAGTAGTAGTGGGGGTTTACTGAAAGCAGAAAACTATAAAATCCAAATATTTCAGTTAATATTCATGGTACAGAAAATATGTAATGTTTTCAATAAGACTGATTCTATGCAATTTTTCGATCCAACGTATAGTAACGGAGATATTTTGAATTTTCAAAATTCCTCCCCCACTCTTCCCATTTCAGCCATTAACGAACATGACCTTTATTTTTGCATAAAACAATTAACTATCTATCTATCTATCTATCTATATATATATATATATATATATATATATTATTATTTAAATTTAATCTATGTACCGGCTACTTCTCAGGGTCTTATATTGCACGGCAAGCATTTTCGTTTCCACCATCTCTGCTGTAAGAGCTAATTTATCTATTTAATCAGAGATATAGCACAATTAGACTAGATAATTAAAGAAACACTTACGCTCTCTTTGCATCTTGGGAGTCGACTCCCAATTCTTGTCCTCCGTGATTGACCCTTGGACTCACAGGGCTCCTGTCCGTCCCTTGACAGGTGCTGCTACCTCTTTTAAAGCCCAGTACTAATCACTCTGATCTCATAGATATAGAGAGACAGCGGAGTACTTCTAAGGCTCGACCGTTACATATGCCCCCCAGAGAGAAAAAAAAATTAAATTTTATATATAATTTTTTTTTTATTATTTAATTTTTAGTTTATTTTCATTTTATTTTATTTTTTTTTTATTTTATAACAATAAATATATTATATATTTTATTTATTTTAATATTACTAAATATTTTTTTTTTATTTATTTTTTTACTAAATATTTTTTTTTTAATTTTCTGACAATAAATATATTATATATTTTTATTTATTTTAATATTACTATTTTTTTATTTATAACAATAAATATATTATATATTTTTTTATATTACTAATTTAATTTTTTTTTTTTTTTATAATTTCTATTTTCAAATCTCCCATTACCTCTTCCAAAATTTTTGTTGAGTGGTTTGTAATTGAAATTCCCACTACTATTCTAAAATTGTCGGGAAACATTATCCGGGTTTCTTGGGTGAAAGCTATTACTAGGAGGGAAATGACTATGTCTCCTGTTATAACCTGGTGGCCTACTCCATGAATTTCGATCCCTATTCTCTATCGAAAATTCTCTTTGTCTGTTTCTTACTCTATTTGGGTTGTTTCCCTCATTCTCACGATTTTCTTCTCTATCCGTTCCCCTCCTAATATCCTGAGGTGGTAATTTTTGTAAAAGGTCAAGAAATTTCTCTTTATTACTGGTT